>JAHWXV010103311.1:0-23699 GCA_024586415.1 Phrixothrix hirtus
AATTAATAAGTTTATCTACAAAATAATATTTTACAGTGTTTGAATTAAAATTACTCAAAACATAAAATGATTGACAAAAATAGTTCTTTAACTTGACGTTTCCCTTTCTGTGTCCATAATTTATTTATTCCTCTGATATATAGTAACTTTAATAATTGAAATTGACGTTAAGTCGAATATTCTGAACTATTTCACGGCGATGTACCCTGCTGGTGATGATAAACAGTTTGCCCAGGAATTTTCCTCTTGCCGAGGTCGTAATAAACAAACAAAGAAAACATAAATAACTTACAGGTGGATGTAGAATTAGTGTTCGAGATGTGGATTAAACTTGTGTTTATAGGAATCGAGACCCTTTTTTCAGGTGGAAGGACGCTTACATGAAATGGCGGCGCTTCGTTTGAAGAGAACAAATCCGAAATTCAGTTACTGCTGCAATAAGCCACTAGACTCAACAAATACTTTATTCTTCAAGGATAGCCAATTATTTCCTAAAACAAGGAATAGAAAAGCACCCTCGAACAACACTAACTTTTCTCACACGTCTTTACTTAAACGTGGTTGTAACTTAACTCTCCTCGCAAGAGCATTTCCCCTAGCAGGCAACGCTGGTAATCACGTGATATCTTACACATAGTCACCCTGCTGGTGACGCCAAGATCCTAAACTTGCTTTCTTAAAAACAATCGCCCGGATGAATATTGCCGTTGTTTTTGCTTTACCGAAATACATTATTTACTTCAATTATTACTGCAGGTTATTTTTACAAGTCTACGTTCTGTATTTAGTGCTTTAAAAATGTAAAATTTAACCAATTTGCTGACGTAATGTTTTTGCAGCTGCAAAACCTTGAATTCTTATGGGATTTTACAAGTTACAGTAATTTTTAATTTCTACGAGGTGCATAAAAATAATTTATAAAAAAGGCAATTTACGCTTAAATAAAAGAATGTCTTTAATAATTTCTACTTGGAATTAAATTCGTAATAAAATACTATAAGTAGCTAATATAATTCGTCAAGCATATTGATGTTACTTAATTTAGATAATTTACACTAAGAAAACCAGCGAGAGCGGACAATTGATGTTACTTAATTTCGATAATTTACACAAAAACACCAGCGAGAGCTGACAATTGATGTTACTCAATTTAGACAATTTACACAAAAAACCGGCGAGAGCTGACAATCGATGTTACTTAATTTAGATAATTTACACATAAAACCAGCGAGAGCTGACAGGATTATTATAACTACAGGTCTACATATCTAAAAAAAATAAGATCTGTACTTAAAGATGGAATATAATGAAAAGTAAAGAATGTGAATTACAATTAACGATTTACATGTCTCCCCGAAAGGGAACAGTGGAAATAATAATTTTCTATATCTAAAGCAAGGGGTGCTTGCGGTGATAATAACTAAACTATCCTAAAATGAACAAAAGATATTTGCACTACTACCCTAAATAATCTGAACAATCAAAATTTAAAAAAAGGTTAGTCTTTTATTTATAATATTAACGAAATGATCTTGAATTTGTACGTGATTGACTAATTTGTCCCAGAAGAGTTTACTTAACGAGGGTGTAGATCGGTGGATTTTAAATCACGGATAAACCACTTACTTGGTGATCTAAAGGTCGTCGACTTCCCGAAGGAATTGAAGATAACAGACGTGCTGCCTCGCATACTCTCTTTATCGTAAGTACCATACAACCTTCTCGAATTTAAATGCTTTGGTTCCAAAACAACTGGGAATTGAAACTGACCCTTTTTATTACGAATTCGTTCTGGGCGGAAATAGGTCAAATTGCTATCAATTCGATCCCCTAATAAATCATACAGGCAACTCTTCAATTTCATTCTTAGAATATCGCCTCGACACGCACTATAGGAACGCAGCTTAACTCTGCCGCGTTTAGAACTCTACTCTCGTAAAACGAAGTATTTCTCCTTGAAATTGAAAGAGGAAAACGAGAGGGGTTAACATTTATTTTTAAACTTGTTAGCCTTAACACGGGAATTGTTGAATAAATATTTTTAAGAAAAGTTCCTATGTTTTCTAAAATGTAACCTGGGATTTTCGAATTCTAATAATTGTTATTAAAATGAAATTATACAATTTACAAATTTACAATTGTAATTTTGGCATAAAACTGATACTGGTAATCCATCAATTGGATTTTATTATTATCACGTGGATATATGTACCATCATGAACTTTGATGACTATTTTGTCAATGGTAGCCTCTTTTGGACGTCCTAATCTTGTTTCACCTTCGGTACTCGTACGGCCACGTTTAAATTCACTCATCTAAAAAAAAACTGTCTTAAATGATGGCGCAGATTCGCCGTGAATGTTATCGAACTCTTCTTTAAATTCTTTGACTTTTTTCCCGGCGATATGGAAGTGATTAATTACAGCACGAAATTCTGTTTTGTCCATATTCACAAAGCAACGTAACACGTTTACTTTAAACAACTTTAAGAGACAAAGGGCGCAACGTATTTGGCTGAAACTTTGACAGCTGTCTTATAACATATGATAAATTTGATAAATGACACGCTTGCGTAGATTGCATTGCCATCTCTATGTTAGTTACCTCATTAATCAGACCGCTCTCGTATATTCAAAAATTAGGATGAAGATTCAAATTGAAATGCGAATTACAACATTTCCACAGGAAATAATTATTATTTATTTCAAGTAAAATGAACCTTAAATTGGCTTTTTAATTACTCTAACACCTTAACTGTCCTTAATTATAACGACTACTTACTTACAATATAATTTTAGTCATATATCAGGTGTCACAAAAATAAGTACACGGCGCAAACTGTGGATACCTAATGAGTTTTTTTCCAAAAACATATAGTTGTCGAAATATTAACAATTATGGTACTAATTCCAGTAATATCGTTGTTCTTGATTTGTATTACCCATCGGTGTATCTTGTAGTATGAAACACGCTTTTTTTCTGAAAATAGATATTTATTCCGGCAGATAAAGCTAAAAGGATTTTGTGCTACTTTACTTGGCATGTTATAGAATTATATAACTTTGAGATAGTGGATTAGGGACTAACCCCCAACCAAGAATCTAACGTAGGATTAAATTACCACTAATTTTTGAACCGCTTTTCCGTGATAATACGAGGTCTGATCTCATTGCTCCGCCCCTGACTCATTTATACGCCGAAGTAACTATTTATTTTCACGTAAAGTAGTCGGAGGGTATGTGTAGACAAACACTACAAAACTACAACTTTGAACGTGCTAGTGCTTGTATGCAATGGTCATCTGATTTCGAGCGAGTTACATATCAGTAGTGAAATGGAGCATGTCGAGAAATGAGCTGTTACTAAGTACCTGAAATTAAAACAAGTGAATCCAACTAAAATTCACCAAGATTTAGAGGATATACTAGTGGAGTCTGCAGTATCATGACATAGTTAAAAGATGGTCCTGTGAGTTTAAATGTGGTAGGCAATCGTGTACATATCAATATCCAGGTGGAGCGTCCACAACTGTCACCATCGAAGAAAATGTTAAAAAAGTTCATGATCTCGTGATATAAGATCGATAAGTGACCATTAGGCAAATAGTTGAGGATACAGGCCTATCATATCATGTGGTATACAATATAACTACGAAGGAATTGGAGATGACAAAATTTTCTGCAAGATAGATACAACGAATGTTAACAAATGCTTACAAGCAGACACGAATAGACATTAACACGGTATACAAAAGGCAATGAGAATTTTCTTTCCCAATTTGTAACCACAGATGAATCTTGGATTCATCACTATGATAAGGAATGGGCACATCGGAGCTATCCGCCACCAAAAAAATTTGAAATGCAACCATCCGCAAGGAAGGTCACGTTATCCGTGTTTTGGGATGCCGAAGGTGTAATTCTAATGGACTTCCTACAGAAAGGGGCCACAACTACAGGTAATTCTTATGCTAATTTAATTTCCAAATTGCGACAGTGGATTAAAAAGAAACGTAGAGGAAGTTGCGCAAAGGTATTCTCGTGCATCGGGATAATACACCCAGTCACAGATCTGCCATTGCAAAGGCTGCAATAGCTGAAGTAGACTTTGAAGAGGGAGAGCATGCACCTTATTCTCCGGACATAGCTCCCAGCAATTACCGACTGTTTCCGAAGGAAATGAGGTAATATGTGCAGCAAATCAGTGGTTTGTAAAGGTTGGAAGATCTTTTTTCCGAGAGATTTTAGAAATGTTAAAACATCGATGGGACAAGTGTATTAAACTCAATGGCAACTATGTAGAGAAATAGAGGTGGCATATTTGAAATATTGTTACTGTAAGTAAGTCAGGGTGGGCAAAGGGATCAATTCTCGTATATTACAAATAGTACCGCAATTCGATGTGTGCTATCTGTATAAGTAAATATACTGGGTGTCTCAAAACATTTACTCCAGCTAATAACTCCGTTATGACAAGAGCAAAAATTTTGATTTTTGGAGGTTATACATTAGTCATAAGGGAGTTTATATCTGTAAATAAAAGTCTATGTTTTGACGTTTAACTTCGATGCTGTCAATGTCAAATTTGAAAAGTCAAATAGAACACCCTGTATATTGTCATGTCAATCAAAAGCCTATTTTATTTAAAACTCATTGATATAAAACCTAATAATGTTGAATGAAAAATTTTTAAAAAAACACACTTTAGAAAAACATAGTTCTCTTGGATTGTTTGTTTATTAAATTTGACAGTCAATAGAAATTGTTCGTTAGACTTATTTAGGTCTCATTAATGCGCAAAATGCCAACGTTGTTTACGTGTATAGAATATGTTGACATGTTTTTAATTTATGGGGAATGCCACAAAAATGGGAGAGAGTCTCAAATTCTGTATAGAGAACCTTTTCCGAATCGTACTGCTCCAGCCCACACAACGTTTGCCAAAGTCGAACAAAAATTGAGAAGCGGTACTTTTCCTAATGGCAAACAGCAAAGAGTTCGTCAAATAAGTGTGCGGAGTGAAGATATCTCAATAGATATTTTGGCATACATGAGGATTAATCCTCATGTTTCCGTCCGTCAGGTTTCAGCAGCAATGAATATTAGCAAGACATCAATACGAATAGTATTAAAAGAGCATCAGTACACCCATTGAAGGTCCACCTTGTACAAGGTCTTACTCCTGAAGATCCTCAGATATGATTACAATTTACAGCAGTAATTCTAGTTAAAATTCATGATAATTCTATTTTACTTTCTCTTACCCTATATGAAATATAGGTAAAAGATAAGGTATTGTTTTCGACCAAAATTTTTGATGTCGAAATTTTAGTGGAAATATACGTTTTCGGTGCCCCTGAGTAAGAAAATCATGTTTTTGAAAATTGACCTGGGTGTGACTGTAAACACGACAACTCAAAAACCGTAAGTTCTAGAATAACAAAATTTTATATTTGAGCTTCTATCCATTGTCGCACGCGACTGCAATAATTTCACTAAAATCGGAAAATGGGAAGTGCCACTTTACTGTCGTCATTTTTTGTTTCTTTGAGATTTTTCCAAAATCGGCTATAATGATTATTTATTAAAATTGTTGTATTTCTTACAAATTTAATGCCCTTTCATATAACCTAGGCGGTTTTTCACAAAATTTTCCGTAAGTCGAGTAACCGGAAGTACTTTCGCCGTTAAGTCTGAATAAAATAACTATGATACTAAAAACCCTAGCTAAATGAAAATTTATATTTAAGGTTACAATTACCTTAGTGTGCTAAATCAAGAATTTGGTTAAAATGGAATAACTGGAAGTACCATTTTATTGCTGTTATGTTTAGATATTTTCTGAAATTTTGTTTTTCGAGTTTTTCTCGAAATCGGCTCTAATGTTTTTTTTTAAGATTTATTGTATTTCTTAAGCATTTAAGACATATTCATATAATCATATAATTTATATAATTTAGGGGTTACGGAGAAAGTTTACTGTAAATGGAGTAACCGGAAGTACTTTCACTGTTAACTCTGAATACAATAACTGTGAAACTAAAAGCCCTAACTAAATGAAAATTTATATTTGGGGTCACAACTGCTGTTTTCTAAAAATAAAAATTTGGTTAAAATAGAATAAGCAGAAGTGCCACTTTATTTCTGTCATTTTTAGATAATTTCCGAATTCTTCATTTTCACGGTTTCCTTGAAATTGACTCTAGTGATTTTGTTTAAACTTAGTATATTTCTTAGCTACCTAATTTAGTTTTATATTAAGCAAGGAGTTTCTGTAAGAAATTTTTGAAAATCGAGTAAGCGGAAGTACTTGGAGTATTAGTTGTGAACAAAATTTCTCAAAAAGTAATCATTATATGAAAATCAAAAACCATACTTATGTTTTATATCTTCTGTACATGAAACGACAAGAATTTAATTAAAATTTAAGTACTAGAATTGCCACTTTATTCTTGCGGCTTTTAAGTTTTTTACGATTTTCTCGAAAATGTTTTTAACAATTGTTTTGAAACTGTTTTCCTGAAAAATGCGTTTAAGCGAGTTATCAGAGATAACCTCTGGAGTTAAGCAGGGTTGTACGTGTCCAGTAATTTGGATGGTCAGCTGTTATAACTGCCGTTCCCAAGAAAAACGTAAATAATATTTTAATTATTTGTGAACATTTTCATATTTGTACATCTATGTAAGTAAGAGAAAGTCGTGTGTTGTCCCACGCCAGATTTTTTTAAATAACCTTCCGTGGAGTGATGAAAGCCGTTTTCATAATAATGGAATTGTAAACCGCCGCAATTCCCATTATTGGCCGAACCAAAATTTACATTGGATAAGAGAAACATATTTTCAACACATTTGGGGGTTAGCGTTTGGTATGGTTTACTAAATGGCCATATTGCTGGTCCGTACTTCTATCAATGTACTTTTACAGGTGCATCCTACTTAAATTTTCTGCAGATTGATTTTCTCGAATTGTTGAAAGACACCCATCAACGAAAGAAGAGTCATGTGGTGGCAACATACGGATAATGGATAACAAAGGACTGGAAAGTGTATAACGCAATTGGAAACGCAACGGTCTTAATTTAAGTAGAAATACTTCTTTGTCTATTGTAATATTTGTAGGTGAAATGTAAAAATGCAACCAATGTCGACGATGAGTATTAATAAATGGAAAAGGACGAAATAAAGCAGAATCTTCACCTGCGCTTCAACCGATGGAAACAATCTAGTGTCTGTTGGAAGTTCATATCTTGGCAGGGTAACTACTAGCTATTATATTTACACTGTATTAAATTGTGAAAAAATAAAGGGCATACATTTTTAGAAAATAAATTAGAAGAACTTCCGTTATATATACAAATAAGTATCTAATTTTAATGCAATTGCCTTAATTTGTAGACACACCATATAGTGTGAACTTAAATATTAAAAATGTTTATTTTTCTTTGTATAAGCTATATTTAGTGTACTTCGTCTTTTAAAATAAGATCAAATGCTCTATGAAATCTACATATGTAACATCAAAAAATTACATGAACTTATTCAGTGCATCCCTAGAAAATAAACTAAAATTGATTGCTTTTATCTGCCATCAAATCTTATCTGATTAAAAATAACTAATCAATCAAAATTATAGAATATTTCAAATTAAATTTAACAATTGTTTTCAAAAATCCCTTTTAGCGGCTACTCAGTTCATTGTGCTTGTACATAATTTCAATTATCCCGACTGATATTGCTTCATATATAATATAAATTAATTGTACTGTAACACTTGAACGTTCTAGACTAATTAAGATCCAAGCAACACATTAATATCAAGTACAAGACTTGTTGCGTCAGATTTCTTACGATAAAAATGTATCAGGTTCTGATGTTTTAATTATAATAATTTAGAAGGTAGTTAGATTTGGGGGAAAATTTATTGTTTTCTTACCGCTTCATATTTAGATAGATATGAGTATATCTTAAATCAAGAAAGCCGCTTAAAATTTGAATATTATCGAATGTATTTATTTTTAACTTAGCGATGGTGTGTTTTATATATATAACAATATATTTTTCTTTGAAATTTATGTTTTTACAACGCACACACAATCCTAATAACGCTTTGTGAAGTTATAAAAGGTATGCAAATATTTTAAAATGTATTATATAAATATACCGCCTCTGTTCTGTATTTGAGTTGAAAAGAGAACAAACCCGGTGTGCGAAAACATACCACTTCTAAAAACTTTTAGAGAAGTTATAAAATTATTCATTTTTGAAGTAAGGGATAGGCAATTCAGGTTATTTCAACACATAGGGCAAATGTAAAGCAATTAATGCTTATAACATTTGCATAAATTCTACACAAGGTGACTGATGTAGGGAAAATTAAATATTAGACTTCGTAAAATTTAAAAATAAATCAATAGTATCACACGATCATAAATAATGAATGCCACTCAATTCGGAATAATGACCCAACAACTTAAAATTTGTTAACTGCAATGAACGAAACATTCATAATATCATTATAACTTTTATACTAATATAATGATATACTTGTATGTACATGTGTATTTCTTGATATAAACTAGTCAATACGATGAGTATTGTTGACCGCGCGTCATTTTAAATCTAAATATGATTTGCCTTCAGTATATCAAACTAAAACAGATCCATAATGGAAAGTTATTTTAGTAAAGATTAGTAAAGATTTGTAGACATTTATGTAAATACACAGATTATGGTGCCAAGCAAATTGCTTCAGACAAAGGAATGCATTTCCTGCAGCGCATAAAACTTGAAATTAAAAGTAGGAACATCTATTAATAATTACAAACTATGTTCCGACAAAACACATTCACAGTAATATAGAAAACGGATTAAAACCCTAACGTCAGGATTTAAACGAACATTTTAAGTAAGTGAAAACTAAGTGAGCAAGTCAATTTAAAATCTGATAAAAGATAATTGATAAATTAAGATACAAGAGGCGTTGCCATAGCAACGACTGAAATGTTTAAAAGGACAGACAGAGAATTACGCAGCTTCTTCTTCGCTGAGATCCAAGTGCTTAAGTACAGTTTAAATCACCTACAAGTTAGTATGAGCATACAAGAACCAAGGTAGCTTTTAAGATGTTCCGCAAAGAATCTTCTTTTCAAATTACAAGCTACTCTGGAGGTACTAAATGTACACTAATTTCCCAATATAGCCCGAGGTGTCGCTGGGAAGCACTCAATCAAGATCTACTTACCAATCGATGACAAATGAAATCTAAAGTCATGAATAAAAATAAATATATGCTGCAATTAAAATTACGTGAACAATTTTAAATTGTTGTCAGTAAAACAAAATCCTTTTATAACAAACAATTCAGAATGATTTTCTAAAATGCTTGTAATATTAGGCAGTAATTTTTAAAAGAAGTAGGTTGCCTCATTGTCAGGATACTAATATTAAGTTATTTGGAATTAGTTAGAAGACCAAAAAATTTCTAAAATCAGAATTTACATTTATTTATAATCCAATATTTCGAATATGATTATATTCTTCTTCAGGGAATACAATGTGTAAATCTTCGTTGTAGTTTATAAAGTAATCGTATATCGAAAATATGATTGTCACAGCACAGTAATTATTGACATAGGTTTAAGGTTTAAATTTTATTAATTGGAAAAACGTAATACATAGCTATATATTTTTTTTAAATTTACAGTAAAGTTCAATTTAAATTGTCTTAAAATTTTACTATAATTTATGCACTTAGATTTTTAAAATATATACTTCACTTGATATAATCTTAATTATTTACATTTTCTTGCATGATAGGAACCAACACATTTACATAGGTATTCCAAAATTATTTTTTGAAAATGGAAAATAAAAAAATTTAATCTTAATGCAAAATGTTTCATTTTATTTTCTTAATCTATGAAAACAAAATAACTGTTTCAAACCTAATAACACTTCTAATTCAATAGATTCTAAAAAATTAAATATTTAAAAATTTTAAAGAGTGCTTTGTAATTCTTTTAACAATTTTTTTTCCTGTTCTCGTTTTAATTTAGCTAAAGCGTCACGAAATTCTATCTGTTCTGCGGTATTATCTGGAGGAAATATTTCTCAGCGCGTTTTTCTCACCGATCTTCAAAGAATTTCGCTTGATTGAAGTAATGAAAATACCCTACATAGAGAGCCATTCTAATATCTTCCAACTGCCAATTGCCCATTTTACTTTTTGTATCTAAATATATTTACAACTTTAGCTCTTACGGTTACTTCTTTATCTTGTAACTGCACGCGATCTTAATTTATTGATTGTAACACAATAAATAATTTAACAATGTATGTTTACTGTGAAACTTTCAAATTTATGTAGTGATAAAGTTATTTTATATGAACTTGGGGCAAGTATAACATGTACCCCACATGTTTATGTGTACAGATGGTAAAAGTTTCTAAAAATTCGTTTTATTGTTTTTATGAAGTCATAATGTTTTTAAACTTAATGAAATTCAAACTCAAACTTGTGCTAATAATTACTATGCTGTGACAATTACATTTTCGATATGTGATTACTTTATAAACTACAACGAAGATTTCCACATTGTATTCCCTGAAGAAGAATATAATTATATTCGAAATATTGGATTATAAGTAAATGTAAATTCTGATTTAAAAAATTTTTTGTACCTTTAACTAACCCCAAATAACAATACTATTAAGGTTTTAAAGAAAGGATTATCTCGCATCCGTATAACCCACAACCCATTGTTCACACAGAGTCGTTAGTTTGTAAAAAAAATAAATGAGAGTTAACCTATATTTATTACAAAATTTTGTGCTAGATGTACAAATGATTTAGAATTTCATATATGTTTATATTTAGATTCTTAGACAGTACACCAATTATTGAACATAAATACGTTTATTGATTTTACTGGGAAACGGTGACGAACTTCCAATATATTACATTATTACCTATTGTAAGATTCAAGTTTTAAATATATAAAATTATTAGAAATAGCGAATAATAATATAATTCAGTATTAATTCAAAGTTCGTAAACAGTGCAAAATAAATATTAATTAAAACAATAATTAGTTATCAAAGCCCTATAAACTTAAACCATTCCAGCAAATAAATTGAAAATATAGATAAATAAGAATCACATTCTTAAGAAAGATAACAGGAAAATATTACCTAGAATTGTAGATAAATATTTAAGTGCAATGTACTTTGAAATCAAAATGTAAATAAAGTATTCTTGAAAATGCGAAGGCTGTAGCCATCTAGTGGTAGAAAAATAATATACTAGTTAAGACAAACAAAACTCTATATAGACAGAACTAATTACCAGGAGATGACGCAAAATGTTTTAAACCTTTGAAAATATTAAAAGGGTGAGAATCCTTGTTATATAAATTAACGAGAAATTGATAAAACAAACTATATGTAAATGGAATTCAGTGCTAGAAAATTTCAGAGCTTATACGGTTCTCTGCAATAATTAACGAACTACCTATAATAATCCCTAGCTATATTATGTGACATCACGGACCGTCATTTGGATATTACATAATATAAATAAATATTCCTTTCCAAAACCCCTTGGGGATACTCGCATAACTTAAGAACTTCTCTTCCGATTTTATAACAGCTAGACCTTCTTCGCATACAGCTCTCGCCAAGCTTAAGGGCATGCTTACCCAGAGATATTTTCCTTTACAAACAGTGTTTCTAGATCTTTAAGAACTCCGATTTTGGAGTTTTACGACCGCTGGGAGTCTATCATTCAAGAAAGATATAAATAAATGCAACCCCGGGTCCTAGAAATATCATAACGGTTTAAGGACAATTTTATTCGAAGCCGATATGATATTAATTCATCCAAAGGCTTCTAAAGATATTTCAAGACACATTGAAATCCCATATAATTAGCTAAAATTCACTTTCTTCCCGTAACGCAAAGAACACATACATGGTACAAAGCACGCTGCATATTGTTTGTTTGGTTAGATCGCACGAATGAGCGTAGAATAATGTTAAATAGTAGATGCGTGTCTCATATAACCTTAGAGCTAAGTTTGTAAATAAAAATTGTTCAGAAAATGAATTTTAACGCTTCCAAAATAAATGTTTTAAAACACTATCCGAATCTAATTGAATTGGCAGTTATACATATGTCAATAAATAAGGCACAAACGATATCGTGAGCTTAATGCATTAAATAAATCAAAACGAACTATGACTACTCCCGTAATAATAGAATGTCTGAGAAAATAGACAATTTGCACGCAGATCCCTAAATAATAGGCAAAACCATACCTGCGCCCCTCAAACCAATTAAAGCTACCGATAAAAGCCTGCAACCGCAACCTTCCGACTGCGTAAATACCATGTATGTAGCAGATTGCCTAGAAATAGTTAGTCAAGGTATATTGTTGTTATTCCGACTCCAATCGTCACTACCTGCGAACATAAAGAAATCTTGACAAGACAAATTGAAAGGGTATACTAAAATTTTTGGTAAACATAATATTTGAAATTATTGCTTTGCATATTTCGAGTAACAAGTTAATTTAGAGTAAATTTTAATTTACTGTGGTTACGTGCAGGCGGTTATCCGAGGAATACTGCTAATATTCACGGAATCGAGTACTATTAGTATAGCCAGCGTTCTTCAATTGTCATATTGGTAAATTATTTTCATTTTCTACCAATAATATAGTTTAAAATTTGATTTCCAACCAAGTATCTTTGTTTCGAAAACTAAAAAAAAAGTAATTTTGTAAAAAATTGGAAATTTCGAATCGCAATTCTCGAGTGGTGACTTTTTATGGCATTAGGTACGGTTTAACAACAAAACAATTCCCGGACCACGGAATTAAACCGTGGAAGATCACGTGATGACGATTTTCGCGATAGTTATCTGTTTACCCCTATTGTTACCAAAAAAATCGATACTATGCGTAAAATGATAGAAGCAGATCAGCATGTGACACATAGTAGGATAGGAGTATCCCTAGGAATTTCGGGGAAGTAATATATAGGTTTTTGCGTGATTGTTTGAATCTTAGGAAGGTATACAGTCGTTGAATTCCTCACAATTTTGAAGAAGCGCAAAAACAGGCACGCGTCAATTGGTGCAAGGAGAGCTTCAAAAATTCGACCCTGGTCGTTTCAAATTCCATAACAGGTGACAAAACACGTATGAAATTGAAACTAAAAAACAATACCCTATATGGATGTTTCAAGGTGAACCAAAGCCAACGAAAGTGGTACGTTAACGAAGAATTGGGTCGCGTTGCAACTATGACATTCGAGTATTAAAGAACAGTTAATACTAACTGGTACACTTCAATTCGTTTATCGGAAGTTGTCGCTGAAATCAGACGAAAATCTTAAAACGGCGAAGCATTGTTCATCACAATGCAAATGCGCACACGTCACGATGGACTATCGACCTTTTCACCAGTGAATATGCCGAAATAAGGACTCATTGCCGATATTCGCTTGATTTATCGCCTGATGACTTCTTGTTTCCAAATATCAAAAATAAAATCGATGGTGAGCATTTTTTATCTTTCGAAGGAGCAGCTAAATCATTTGTTTCAAAAATTGGTTTCAACGAAAACAAAATTGCGAAATTTTAAGAAGTAATAAAGCGTTTTAAAGAACTTAATGAGCACTTTGTTTTACTTTTTCCGTGATTCTTAGCAATGCCCCTCGTAATGTCGATCGTTCGACTACAAATTATTAATTGTCATTTTATAAACGATTGTAGGGCACATCATATTTGAGAGAATTTGCTGCAATCTTCACCTTTTCATTAATTTATTAATAATTCCTACACTTAAATTACTAAATACCTGAATTAGTAAATAATACTAAAGTAGCTACATTATCCACATTGACATAAGTACTATCTTAAATAATAAAATAGTCCTTTGATGGATTAAGTTCGTTACAAATATTTAGGTATTTCTCAAAAGTAAGTTATTAGAACGGCACAGTCTAATTAATGATTTGTCCTAAAAAAAACTATTTTAGCGACATATTTTAAAACAAGGTAAATTACTAAATTATACGGTTGCCATCGTTTCAAGGCTCAGTATTATCTCTATTACTTTTCGAAACTAAAATAAAACCCATACTTATTGTTAGTGGGAACGACGACGTATTCTACTAAAAAATCTTTTATATTGCTAGTTATATAAATAAAATAGTTTTCTGTTGATAAAATGGATCGCAGCCACAAAATCTAATAAAGCATTTTACTCTTCTTGTGAAATCGTTGGAAGTAATTTCGGAACTGTTAGCATTTGAAATACCCTGCATGTTACAATTAGCGTAATTACTAATTAGTGTCTATCAAAACTTTGATTAAAAACTTTCCATTAAAGTATATTCACTGAACATTTATTTGCATCTCAAAATTATATTCAAGATTAGGTAAAACAGCGAATTTATAAAATTGCTTCAAATCAACCCAAGCATAATTTAATATTTAAAGCAATATTTAATGTTAAAATATAATTTTGAAAACAACAATATCTACCAACGAAAGTTAACTCGTGTTTTGTATTGACGAATGAGATATCTGCTACAACTGATTCAATATTATTATTATATTTACGTTAATAAAACAGTTATTACATTTATGCCATTTATTATAATATGCTGTGGCCCTGAAAGAAAGCCAAAAGCATATTCGATTTTCTTAGTTAGACGACAAATAAAAAATAACATAACGAAAAAATTGAGCTTAACAAGACGTACTAGTACACAGTAGGCTATTTGTAGTCGACAGGCGACTATTACCACGAGAAGAACAAAGGGAATTGTGCGGTTCTTGTATAAGCTTACAGTCGATTATAAAGAGACGGCATAGATATTTAACACAAAAATATTGAGCAGCTCTCTTAATATGGCAGTAGATTTCAATTCAAGATGTCTATCCTTCTCAGATTTCTACCTGTGTAAAATTTTATATAAAACCATAATTCGAGGCATAAATGAAGATTATTCGAAGTGCATGTACTATATCAATAGATAAATGTTTCACATATTATATTAGAATACATCTGGAAAGTTTACTGTCATCTTTAGTCCTGAACTCATCAATTTAAATTCTATTAAGCGTCCTCCGTTAGTAAAGTCGTTCTCGTACGTTAAACTCATTGATTTAAACTTTCCGGTGTTTTAATTTAATTTTGAAATATTATGCTTCCTGTTTATCCAGTGTAAATTTAATTATCAGGTATTTACGAATTTGCTCTCAGTGAACCCGAAAAATTTAGAATTTCAATATTTTATGCTTGTATAATTACCGTATGCAATGAAATTAATTGATATAACAAGATAAAAGTTATCTTAGATATACATTTTTATATAAACATATACATCAAAATTGACTTATGTATCATAAAAACAAACCAATCTTAATCACAATGTAACTTTAGTGGCTTATAATGTTCAGTTAAACATCAAGAATAAAAATTCCAGTGGAATGAACCATAAAAGTATTCGTAACTTAGGATGCTGCCAAGAAATTAGAGAAATTATGTAAATTGCAAGAATTTATTTTTAGTAACGGTTTAGGTCTTTGAAGAAAACTAATATTCATTAAGTTTTTTATCTAATTACATAAAAGACGCTTAGATATTAAATGCAAGAATTAACGGTTAATATAATTAGCGAGTCATTAACTCATACTTCCTAATTGTATATAAGGGGCTTAGATTTTGTGTTTACTTCAGTTACGATCGTTGCATTAGTCTGTTAAATTGTATAGTGTATACTATGTGTTTTAAGCTAAATTTTCTCATATATGCGTTAACAGTTCATATCACTTCTGATACTTATACAATGATTTCATCATAAAAAGAAAGATAATTCATACAACAGAAACAACATGCAATTTTTATATTGAGTCTGCATTTGATGATCAAGGTAAATCTCGAGTGCTTTGTATATGTTTCAACTCCCATTGAATAGAGCTCCTCTGTTGGTTTTATGGTAAACAACTAATAGCGTATTAGATTACCAATTATGAATAACTCCACAAACACAGAATGGGCTAATCAAAATGAAAACGATATAGCTTGTCCAAATATATGGTCTGCTATAATACATGTACCACATTAAAAAATGGTTACTCGTTCTTCAATCATCCAGTGAATAGGCAATAAAATCAGAAGGGAAAGAATTTAAATTCAATTGCATAAAACATAGTTAAGTATAACAATTGTTAAATAGCTGAACACATTGTTAAGTTCTATGATTGGATAGTTTTCTTCCTTAGAACCAGTAACTGACCTTAACAACGAATTAAACTATTTAACTGCACTTTTATAGTTCACTATGTTTTATGGAACTGGCCCTTAACCGATCTACTAAGTTTCTGCTCCCCAAAATCTAAAATTGCGTGGCGACTTGGAATTGTTTCTTGGTACTCATTACAAAACACACTGCTGTTTTCTTTATGAGCGATATAACAGGATAACGTCTGTTCATCATGCCAGGAAGGAATGGCTCACGAGGAAATCGTTAGATCCTGACTCCAGGTAAGTGCAATATAATTCGCTTGTAGACCCGAGCAAAGTTCTTTTGCCACAATTACGTATTATAAAAAAAACCTTAATGGATGCTTTCATAAAGGCTGTGCATAAAATTGGACAGCCTTTAAGTTTAGATATAGCTAGGAAAAATAAGGTACTTTTATTTCGGCCACAAATACGCATAGGTGTCGAGATAGACATTTTGAAAAACATTTCCATGAAAATGAGAAGTTTGGTACACTTTTAGACTTATCTCAGCTAATTTTTGGGAACAAGGAAAGCTGAAAATTTCCATTAAGTAGTAAGTAACCTGTTGAAGAGCTATGAGAACATTAGTTGCAATATGCCGCTAAAATTGTTCCTTCTCCGTTCCCATTTAAACTTTTTTCCTATTGTACAGTAAGTAGTGGACATGGAGAGAGATTCCACCTAGTCGATTATACTATGAAGAAAAGATATCAAGGTAAATGTCATGTTTCAATGTTAGCAGACTACAGGTAAAACCTGTTCCGAGATTCTTCAGATTCTATATATGCAGTGTGTTCAGCCTAAGATGCAAAGTCCCGTAACGGTCTTATTATTGACATTTCAAAAAAAAAGTTTCAAATAAAAGTTGCACCAAATCAAGTTCTCCACGTTTCGAAATTACTTTCAAAGACGGTGGACCTCCGGCTACATCGAGAATGCACACCAACTTCGTTATTTTAAATACAACATCCTATATATTATTGAATTTTTGGATTGCTTGTTAAATTTCAGGGTCACTTTGATAACAAAACATTTGGTCTATGTGGTACCGGTTTTGAAGTATTCTAAGTTTTCGAGAAAAAAAAGTCATTTTCAGTGTCTTCGAAAATTTCAAATATTTCCATAGCTATCAAACTTTTCGTTGTAAAACTGTCATGTTGAATTTAAAACTCTACTAGGTATGGATATTGAATTTTTAAATTCTTCAATCACGATTAGCTTGGTTTTTTTAAATAGAACAATAGGTTAATTTTTATACCAATGGATAGGGAATTCAATTTCCTGTCGATTTTCTTAAGATATTAGCGGGTCTATCTGTAACATTTTGGGAGATACTCCTGATTTTTTAGCAAAAACCACCTTCCACTGGCATATTTTGAGGAGAAAGCCGTGTTTTGAAAGTTGTAGGAGGTTTTTACAATATTGTTAAAGTATCGCGTGTCACACAAATCATTTTTTGTGTCATTTTGTTATTATGCTTTGTTAACTACGAGTATTATTTCCACAATTAACAATGTCGTTTACACGAAGAATTAGTATATATGGTTTTTGTTCTGGGACACTGTAACAGAAACGCGTTATTCGCACAAGGAGTTTACGTATAGCGGTATCTAAATAAAAGACATCCAGATAAGAGGGCATTTCAGTCGGTACTGGAAAGATTTATCAATATTGTATCCGTTTATAACAAAAAAATGGACGGTTGTCCCGATAACGCAGATTAAATTCGGAAGAGTGGGGTGGATAGATCTGTTATAGGATACGTTATTTGTACGACCACTTACCTTGTAGAAATTTTGTTAATTAAAGAATAAAAAGATAGATCAAATATAAAGAAATTACGTTTTAGGGCGCCACGTTTTTGTATATAAAAAAAATAAATGAAAAACGCTCTTGAAGCGGTTCTTAAAATTCTTAGGTGTCGGAAAAAACGAAAAATATCATTTACCCAATATTGACCGTGACACGTTGAATTTTCAAAACGAAACAGTAACCATCCTGTACTCACCGACAAAAATCAGTGCAGGTATTATTATGTCCACACAATAATCCAGTGTCCAGTGTACGGGAAATTACTAAGGCTACTGATATCAGCAAATCTTTGGTGCATACGATTTTAAAGAAGCACTGATATCATCCCTATCGCATTAGGAACTCCTTGAAAGAGATTTCGAAAACAGATTGATCTTTAATCAATGGGCGACTCAAAGAATTAATCGTGACGTAAATTTTATTAATGAAGTAATGTTTTCCGATAAAGTCATATTCCATAAAAATGGTTTTGTGAATTGTTATATTTCCCATTACTATGACACAGAGAAATCCTCATCGATTCTCTACAGCAAGTAGCCAGTACAGGTGGTCTGTGAATGTGTGGGCGAGGATTATTGGAACACATATTGTAGGTCCATTCTTTCATGACCAGCATTTGACGGGTTTATCTCCAGTTCCTTCATAATAATTTTCACGAATTGTTGGAAAATGTTCACTTGGTTACTTTTCGAGAAATGTGGTTTTAACACAATAGGGCTCCGCCACACTATACTACCGAAGTTTGTCAATTTTTGAATCCTTATTTTGCTGATCGCTGAATTGAGCGTGGAGGGCCCATCAGTTGGCTGCCAAGATCACCAGATCTTGCAAGTTGCAATTTCTTTTCATGGGGATTCATAAAATCTAAAGTTTATGCAACAGTACCAACTACTGCGGAAGACATACGTTATCGAATTTTGGCAACATTTCGAGAAATTACTCTACAGATACTCAGCAGAGTATAGCGGTCTCTGAAAAAGCGTTTCAACTTATGCATTGCCCAAAACGGACAACATTTCGAACACTTAATGTAATGATTTTTCAGTCTGTGTTTTTGTTTGTGGTTTTGTTTATCTCTAGTGGTCGTGTGGCGTTTTGTTGGCCACTTTTAAAGCATACTAGCTAGAATGATTCCAGTCCCAAGCCTCATAAAATGCGAGGGGAAGGTGGTCTTCGCTTCCCAACACGTATTAACTGCAAAACAATTAGAAAATCTAGGGCATCTCCCTTACAGATAGACCCACTAATACCTTAACAAAATCGGAAGGAAATTTAATTCCTCGTCCATTGATATAAAAATTAACATATCGGTCTATTTAAAAAAATCAAGTTAGCCGTGATTGAAAAATTTAAAAATTGAATAGCCATATACCTAGTAAAGTTTTAAATACAACATGGTAGTTTTACAATGAAAAGGTATATTTTTTAGGTTTAATCGAATGGTAGAAAACTCCATCTTTCTAAGTTTGATGGTTATGGTAATATTTGAAATTCTCTAAGACACTGAAAGTGACATTTTTTTTTGAAAACAGAATACTTCAAAAACGGTACGACATATACTAAATGTTTGGTTATTAAAGTGGCCCTAGAATTTAAAAAGGAATCCAAAAATTTAATAATATATAAGGCATTGTATTTAAAATAACGAAGTTGGTGTGCATTTCCGATATAGCTGCAAGTCCACCATCTTTGAAAATAATTTTACAATGCGGAGAACTTGATTTGGTGTAACTTTTATTTGAAACTTCTTTTGGAAACACCAATAATAAGACCATTACGTAATTTTGCATCTTAAGTCGGACACCCCGTATATAACCCCCAGGCAAGGAGGCATTGCACAATCTGATTTGAACAATCAATGATTTTTATACTTTGGTGTATTCAATATGTGTAAATTTTATGTTTTAAGAACAGATAATAAATCTTTTTTCGAAATATTTTGTTTCGCTTTTAGTAAGTCATTACTTCTGATACAGTAACGTGCATTGCTTAACTATGTACAAACGCTACAGATAAAAATATTGTTTTAACTATAATTTCATACTTTCTATAACCATCTAAAAAGAAAGTTTACAAGTTATCCATAAAATAAAAAATTTTGTATGTATCGATGGTTTTTTTGGTTGTCATAGTTTAGAAAAGCCCGCTATCCGCGCCTGCGCGCCGGACTGGGGCAAACCGTGTAAAATAGGGTGCCTAGAATTCAGTTTTTATAAATATTTCTAAATGCTCAATGCCCCCATAATTGAATTCCGCTCACAAATACTTTCATTTTGCACTTTCTTTGAAAAATTGCGTATTTTGCTAAAAATTAAAAGTTTTATATTTTTCTAACTTTTGACACAATGCTAAGGTGTATTTTTAATATCTCGTCTACGATTTACTACTCTGCTAATCGTAGCGAAAACCAGTAAAACAAGACCGTTGCTGACATACTTAATTTTCATAGATCATAAAAATGACGATTTCGTATAAATTTGCATTTCGTTTTATGTAACACTTGTTAATAATTAGCAATGTTTGATCCAATATTGCGTTTATCTTATTTTGGAATTTATTTCACGGGACAGGGTGTCCTGTTTTCGTTGTGGTTTGGAAGTTTGTTATAAAAGGGGCAAAGATACGGTCTTTGGGTTTGGACGTTCCTGTGCTCCTTATCTGAGTAGATTACAATGCCGAAATCATATTTTCAATATCTCCTTCAGTTTTCGTGAAAAAAAATAATATAATTATTTTCTTATTTTAAATTCCTCCCTATAACTTCTTTTGTGTGAAATACATTTATAATGTTAAGATTAGTTATTATATAGTTTTTACGTAGAATATGGTAATCAATTGAATTTTTTAAATGGAACGCATAGTAGGCTTTAGAACTGATAAAAGGCTCTTTTTAATATGGCATTTACAAAAATACCTATTTTCTTGTAAAAATATTTCAAAAAGTTAAATACATACCATCCTGATAATGCTCATTATAATAAAAATTATTGATGGTTTGAGTAGTATAGTGGTTAGCGTGTTTGGCTCTCCACCCAAACAATGCGGATTCAAATCCAGCTTAGGCCCGTAATTTTTTCAGCGGAGAGAAAGTTTTAAATACGCCTTCTTCTCGGATTTGAAGTAAAACAGTAGGTACTGTGTCAATGCGATGTTTGACACATTAAAAATCCCACTGGGGGTGGAACTCCCCCCAGGTTCGACCAAATTCTAATAGGTGTGGCGAAATGCCCAAACTAATTGAAGTCAAAGGGACAAAGGGAACTTTAGTATCTCGAAACCCCAGCCACAAAAACAAATAAAATTATTTATGCGTGTAATTTTTTCCAATCTCACAATATTGAACATTTAGAAATAATTGTAATAACGAACTATTTAGAAAACAATAATGGTCAATGAAAATAACTATAAATATTGTTCAAATTGTCGTTCATTTTTATTAATGCATAAGCGACATCTCTTAGTTAGAGCATTAATTGCGTTAGTAGAGTAAATTGGATAGTTGTGTAAATACTGAAATGCAGTAATTCCACTTACTTCTTATACCTTTGAGTGTATATTTTCTTTTAAGGATCCCCGTATAAAGAAATCTAAAACACTTAATTCTGATGGCCTTGCTGGCCATTTGTGCCAAACCATCTGTTCAAAAAATTAATTTCCAAATAATTTCTTATTTGTGCAGAATTGTGGACCAGAGCATCGTCTTGTTGAAAATATATTCTACTAATGCTTATTAATGAGACATTTCAATAAAGAATTTATATAATAACAAGTAAATTCAAGTATCTTTCCTGTTTAGACTGCCATCAAAAATTTCATATGCAGTTTGTGTATTTAGGATAAATCAAGAAACATTAAATCCTAAACGTCCCTGCGCTTGACGTTCAATAGTCACATGCTCATTTGGAGTTGACCAATGATGAGTATTTTTCCGGTTAAATATTCCAACGCTGCTTATGTGAGACTTATCCGACCAAATAATATTTCTAGGAAAATTTACATTATCATGGATGCTATTAAGATACCAAATACAAAATGTAAGCCCTTTTCTAATCTTCAGAAGAAAAGCATGGATACGAATAATTTTGTACGGCTTGTATCTCTTTTTCTTTAATATTTGCTGAAAATTTGTTTTTGAAACACCAATGTATGCTCCAATTTCTCTGCAATATATATTTGGGTTTGCCACCGCTATCGCCATAATGTTAATTGCTTTAGTTTTCACGTATTCTTTATGATAACTTCTATTTCTGGATTAACTAAAAGAACAATACTGAATTAAATTTGATTTTAAACTAGAAAACAACATACGACTTGGTTGTCTTCGTTCCGTAAATCTAAATGAAAGGGTTGGTTAATAAATTTACAACGTAAGGTAGTTTTTTTCGATATATTTATATATGTACATACTTATTCCAATTTAAATGTAATGCTTGGTTTATATTTCCACGGCATTCGTTGAATACTGCAATTATGTCACATTTTTCATAATTTTGATAATGATTATCTGCTATTTCTAATAATACAGCTTGTAGATAACTTAAAAGAATTAAATTGTGTTATACACACGTAAATAAACGACTTGTCCAGTCTTGTAAATAATTGCAATGACACCATAAGTAATATCATATGTTAATCGAAGTAACCAAATTGTGGTTTTTTACTACTACTACTACTACTACTACTATCAATCATGCCATTCCCTTAGTGGGGTAGGCAAAACCCAATAACAAGCCTCCATCTTCACAAACACTAGATGCACCCTCTCACCACCCCTCTCACCACCCCTCTCACTACCACCGCCCTTCACCAAACCCCCCAGCGCTCTACAGTATCCACACCAGCCCACTATCAATCCTACTATCACTACTATCACCCATTTACTATTTTTCTCCATTCCTTTCTGTCCTTACATACTTCTTTGCTTCCATTAAATTCATACGTTTTCGGCAAGCTCTCCTATTCTTTGCGCTTTTTATTCTCTTTCCTTTTACAATTTCTTCAATCATATTCAAAGACCTCTTTCTCGGTCTACCCCTACCTAGTTTTCCATTCATATCTGTCTCATATATTCTCTTTGTTAAGCGTTCATTGCTTATTCGTTGCACATGTCCAAACCGTCTTAACGCACTTCTTTTGTACAGTTCAGGCAGTGTCTCCTTCACCTGACACGTATCCATCGCCCATTAATTCTTTACTCTGTCACGTCTCATTTTGCCACATGCAGCTCTTAGGTACCTCATACTTACGGTGTTTATTTTACTCCTATGCTTCTTCTGATGTACCCAAGTCTCACTGCCATATAAAACAGTTGGAACAAATACATTATTGTACACCGCCTTCTTTGCTTCCATACTTAACTGTTCACTCTTGGTTACTGACCACGTGCTGCCAATTATTCTCCTATCTGGATTCACTCTGTTTTCAATTTCACTATCTATTCGCCCATCAATTGCAAACATTCTGCCAAGGTAAGCAAACTTATCCACTTGCTCAATTATCTCGCTACCCAACTTTAGCTGACATATTTCCTTTTCATCATTCCTATTGAAAACCATTACCTTTGTTTTGCCACTATTGATTTTCAGATCCA
>JAHWXV010103415.1:0-12906 GCA_024586415.1 Phrixothrix hirtus
CTTGCGCTTACATGACGCATGCTCTAACCACTGAGCTACCGACGCCTGCAGTCACATTATCAGAAATCTCAAATATGTATATAATGTCAATTCAAGGCGTTAGATATTTTTAATAGACATTTTTATGGGAGGTAATTGATAAGTTTGCGTGATTTGCAAGTTTCACATCGACAACCTAGCATGTATTGTCTATTCAAAGATTATTTTTAGCAATTGCTAATTTTGAATATAATTTATATATATGAAGTTAATAGTTTTTAAATTTATCTATTTGAGATAATTATCTTAAATGTAAATTTTTATGGCAAGTATTTTTAATACATATTAAAAATTTTCTGCATCGCCTTGAATTGACATTATATGCATATTCGAGATTGTTGCTAACGTGACTGTAGGCGTCGGTAGCTCAGTGGTTAGATCATCCGTGATGAGATAATATTTACTTGATTCGATGTGGGTTCATTTCGATTGAAAATCGAAAAAAATTTATTTATAGCATAAGACCTGTTTCTGGGTGTAATGTGGATTGTTAGAGATTAAAATGAACATCAACTCTCTCGGATCGTCCAACCTTTAATGCATCACTGTTTTTTATACTGCATTAATTATTAAGTATTCTTACTTTTTAAATTTTTTTTTATAACCCTTTGAAATTTTAATTACTGCATAAATATTTAGATTCCTGACTTTTTTGATTTGTATATATTATTAATTTAGTTAACTTAAATAAATGAAAAAGTAAATAATGCAAAAATAAATGTATTCACTTCAAAATAAATTAAATGAACAATAATAATACAACTTTGTTAACAAAATCTGTCCTATAATTCATTAAAATATGGGTTATTAATTTATATTTTAAATTTATTACTTGTTTTTCTGAAAATTTTCAACGAAATGGAACTTTGCGTATAGAAAGTAAAAGAATTTTTAATTTCGTTTAGAAATTTTCAGAATAACGCAAATACAGTTTTCTAACACATCTGCTATGTATTTATAATTGAATTCACCAGCTTGTTGCGAATATCAGAAAATTTTATTAATAAAGTAAATAATATTAAATACTTCTGTTAAATCCAATTGTAAATAAAGGAAATTGAAAGATTTTATACACGTTTCGTGCATATATATTTTTCCCTCTAAAAGCGTTCTAACCTCAAATTAGGTATATATGTTGAGTCTTTGAAGTTAAATAACGTTGCTCTGCCACTTGTTGCATCTAAATCACCAACAAAACTGACAAATCTTCATTTACTTCTAAGCGTTAACGTTAATTTGTTTCATTTTGGATTGGAAGAGAATGAATAAGTAAAGACATGATGCAGAAATGATCCCAAAATCTGCGAAGTTCCTTACCGACGAGAAATACAGAATATCACAAGAGAATGAATAAGTGAAGACATTCGTGCAGAAATGGTCCCAAAATCTGCGAATTTTTTTACCGACGAGAAATACAGAATCTGATAGAAAATTAAGATAAACGCCTATCGAACGTGGGAGATTATCTTAAACACTAGTATGAATATTAAGATAAATATAACAAGAACCTCGTAATAAATCCATAAAATTTTATTTATTTAATAACCCCACGCAAACCGAATATCAACATGATACGTCAGACTACACTGATTTCGAACTCGAACCTACGAAAGCCATCTACAAAACTTGACACCTTCCCAAATAAGCATATTATTCTAGATATCTTAAATCCAGTTTAAAAGAAATAGAAACATGGAGGATGCGGTCTAGTGTTTCCATAACGGCAAGTTTTTTTTGGAGGCTCCCTTTCTCGTTCTATTTTCTCGGGTCAATTTGATCTGATGATCTGTGTTATCCGCAAAAGCTAGTAAAAGGTGGCTGTCTGTCTCATGAAGACTGTAATATGTAGAAAGAATTCCTCAGTATTACTGACTATTAATCCGAATAGTTTGGACACAATTAATAGCCAGATGAGTGTTGATCATCTTAATAAGAAATATGACTCTTCAAGGTCAACAATTGAAAGCCTGCTAGAAGTTGTTTGTGTAAAGTTTGTACGAATCAGCGCTTTTTCAGACGAGCTGACTCAGTGCGAGTCTTTCACGAAGCGGCGAGTGCCGTAAAGTCAGTGCAACAATTTTTAAAATATGTTTGTTTGATCTATCATAAGTAAAGAGTTACTACTTATTGGACTAGTTATCGAAGTTGAGATAATATTCAATTGTAAACGTACATTCCGATCTATAAACTCATTTGGTTGGTTCAAAACGAGCTGCTTGTGAGCCGCTTATTTACAAAAACATTAAAGAGATAATTTCACTTATAAACGGAATCTTCTGATATATGTATATTAAAATTAAAAATAAATTTGTCCCAAGGGTTGAAAATTTAATTGTGATTTAATTTACTTGGATATTTGTGTAAAAAACATATTATCGTAACGTATGTTTTAAACAGTAAATAGTTTCAAAACTCGTATGTGTAATACTTTCCAGAAATTGGGGTTTTTAGGTATTTATTTTGATCTTTAACGTTTCCGCAATAAAAACTTTTTGAAGAAGTTAAAAATATAAATCACTTTGCGATACGTCTATGTTCCTTTTGTAAAAGTTTGAGAAAAATTGAATAATAAATACGAGGACCGAAAACAAGTACCCGAAATAACTATGAAATATTAAAAAAATAAACGTTTTATTTGTAAAATACATACAATTAATCTACTGCTCTACATAGTTGCCGTGCAAATTTAACCATTTATCATAATGTGTGACTAGTTCTTATCTCAGCTTCACGGTCTTTCCCTGCCAATCCATTACGATAAGTAGTCACAACCTTTTTCTGTTCTTTGTCACTTTAAAATTTCGTCCCTAACAAAAAATCCTTGAGTTTTGTGAAGAGATTAAAATGTAAAGCAACAAGGCAACAAGGCCTTTCCACTTGAATTATTACATAAGTTGTTGTGTTTCCCAGCTGAAGAGGATCACGCACTTTGTAGAGGCGAATAACGCTGCTAAACAATGTACCTCGCAATTTATTTGACGGTGAATACCACATAGCTGCAACTTTCGTGTGCTGAATCTAATTACAGCCTTAACGTCAGAAGTGACGGTTTTATCTATTTCCTTGAACATTTGTCAACTCTTGCCGTTTGTTTAAGTATATTGAGTAAATTAAGCAATATTTAGTACCATCCACGTTAATGATGGAAATACTTTTTGTTTAAATAGAATTCATTAAAGTAATTTAAAAATCAACCCTATTTAACAAAGAATAAAGCTAAATTAAGAACCTATTTGAATACACCTCGTATTTTACTTTTAAAATATTGTAAAGTATTTTTACTTTCTCTTACGTATATGAAATATAGTATAGAGAAAGTCATGTTTTGGGTCAAAATCTTCGATGTCCAGTTTTTAGCGGAAATACACATTTTCAGGTTTTCTGAGCCAGAAAAACATGTTTTTAGAAATTGGTTTGTGTGTGTGTGTATGTGTGTGTGTGTGTGTGTATGTGTGTGTGTGTGTACGTGTGTGCGTGTGTGCGTGGGTGTGTGTGTGGGTGTGTGTGTCTATGCGTGAGTGTGCGTGCGAGTGTGCGTGCGAGTGTGCATGTGCGTGTGCGTGTGCGTGAGCGCGTGCGTGTACATGTACGTGTGTGCGTGCGTATGCGCGTACGTGTCCTTGTGAGTGCATGTGCGTGTGCGTGTGCGTATGTGGTCAATATATATTGAAAACCAAACGTTGTAGAAGGTGAAATTTTATATATAAGTTTATTACCGCCTTAGCACTTCTGTGTGAGAATTTAGTTAAAATCGAATAACCGAAACCGCCACTTTATTCTTGTGATTTTTAGGTTTTTTGCAATTTTTTCGAAAACGGCTGTAATGATTTGTTTTAAACTCGCCACGTTTCTTGCGCCTGTAATGCTATATTGCGTGAACTAATTGGTTACTCTGAGAAAAATTGTGGAAATGTTTAGTAAGGTTTTGTCTGGCGAGTAACTTGGATGGGTGACCGTTCCAATTATCGTCCTTAAAATAAGAATAAGTTAATATTTTAATGATTTTTATGCATTATTTACACAATTAATTACTTTTTATTGAAACCTATAAATTATTTTTGCTTTGAATGAGCCCAAAATTGAATTATAAAACTCTTAGTACATGTATAAAGCAAATTATAAATGTATGAATTATTTATGCTTTTAAATTAATTTTAGAGGTAACAATTAGGTGTATAGGAAAGTTACTAACGTCAATAAATTTAAATTAAACTTAAAATGTGTAAGATAAAGTCGTCTGCTGTCTTATACCAGATTTTTACTTAAAACTGTTGCAGTATTGCGTCAGATATTTTAGAAATTGTGCGAACGCAAATTCGATCGCGCGTCATGTTCAGGCAAGCTTAAAGGCTTTTTGTTAGAAAATGTAGAAGTATGCACACACAAAATTAACGGGCGTGATACCATGTAAAGCTCAAGAAATAATTAACTGGGTTACCGTTTAACATTTATTAAGATAGTTTCTTGTCGCCTCATTGTCGGGGTTGTGATCAAATTAGAGGGGAAAGACGCGCGGTCCCGTGAGAAAAATATCCGGAACGCGCAGATAGTGGCAAGATTGTTACGCTGGTGTTAAGTAGTAAAAAGAATTAGGTGTTTGTTCGGGGATGTTTTCTTATTTACTTAGGAAAAAATATGGGCTTTTTTTAAAGCTATTTAGTACTGCCTGGTTTTCGACCTGTAGTCAGTAAATACAATTAATTGGGATAATTTTTTAATGGCAAAAAACGGCCAGCTTCGTATATGCATCATTCCACCCATGAGGGTTATCAGTCGTTCTTTCTTCGCTTATTCCGATCCCTGCAAGGAAGGATCGCCTGTGCATATCGCATGCATCTACCTATTTTCTTGCTATCACTACTGGCCTAGTCTTATTTGTGTAAAATAACGTAAAGTTAGGTGAAGAACGTTACCGTCTGTTTTCTATGACTAGTAAAGACATAAATGAATTACAGACTTAAAATATTGGCGGTGGCGTTGAATTAGAATTACTATAGTGAATTACTTTACGTTTATAAGTTCAATCATTTAGGCTAACTATTTAAATGGCATTACTTTTATTTGTTAATTTGTTAGTTTTATGATTACCCTTGTTTAAATATCCCATTTTGATTACTTATTGCTAATGCATTTTTCTTTTAAAACAGTGTTAGTGTTGTTGGCGAAACCTAGATCTCGTTTATTGATTGTGTTGATTATTCAATCATTCCCAGTGGTAATAACCAGCTGAATTTTGTAAATAAATTGCTCGAGTCTAGATTCCGCTAACCAATTCCTTTATCCTTAGACTATAAGTTCACCGAATTTCTTGACTGTTTACTGAATGCTAATATCTATGTATATTTTGTGCAACCAGAAGTTATATAACGGTGTTTTTGTGCTCAGTTTTAGTTATCATTTGACCAACATAAATCCTAGCGTGCAAGTATTGTGATAAAGTGCGCGTACCAGATTAAATAATAATTTAATAACGTTAAGAATAAGAGTCATAACGCACTTATTTCTGAGTAAATATAACATTGGCTTAAAAATCTAAAGTTCAATTAATTAATGAAATATTATACAGGGTGGTAAATTCCGAAAACCTGCCCTTAGCTATTTCGCTAAAGGCCCTTTGCCCTCTAAGTCTTACAAGCAACGTAAATAATAGAATCTTCGTTAGCATTTTTCATCGATCTTTATATACAGAGCGATCATAAATAAGCGAGCATGTTTAGCACTAGTACATTTCTTTTTCAGTTTTAATCTAGTATCTGCAGTACCACTAGAGTGTCTGCCTCCAATTTTAAGGTAGGTCACTAACATAATGATATACAGGGTGTTTCACAAACATCGCCTGATTCTACAGTGTTTAGCCTCGAAAGTATCGATGAACCACACCTAGCTCCACTGCAGCTTTGCCGGCCGTGGTTAAACACTCGTGATTTCTTCCATATGCGTTATTGTCAATTTATCCTATAACACATTATAAACACTAAAAAAAATAACACAGTTAGTAACAGCGACATGAAACTTTACAAGCAGATAGCAGACAGCAGCCATAGAACTGCAAGCTTTATATCTTGACCGACGACTACCCTATTCGCTGGGTACTATTCTCTAGACGACACTAGTACATAATGTCAAAATATGCACGTAAAGTTCAAAAGCTTATATTTTATTATTCAATTTCAATTCCAAGGGGATGAGTTTTTTATTTTTCAGTAAGGTTTTTGATTCAAAATTAATGGAAAGAAAAGCAAATTAATTAATGGAATAACGCAAGCGGTCTTAATAAACAAGTTTTTATGGTTTTTTGATAAATCTTACTTCCACTAAAAGAATTGAGAAAGCACACATTCAGTAATTATCTGAATACCAAAACATTGCTTGAAGAAGTACACAACCAAATCTAATTTACTAACTAATTTTACTTACGCTGAATGTTCAATGCACGGTGCTAGCCATATTCAACTGTAAGATTGACCTTGGTATAAATGTAGCTACTTTCATGACAAATTGAAATGAAACTTTTGACTGTAAATATTGCACATCAGCAGTTCTAGAAAAGTTTTATAAATATTTTCTAAATTCGATTGTGCCCACATTAGAACGTCTGGCTTTTTTTATTATTTTTTGTGAATGCATGATGCATAAAGAATACATGGTTAAAATTTCTGCAATTATTTTAAAGGAACCCTGTACTACACGATACATTACATTACGTCTCGGCAGATGTATAACTAACTTAAAAATTCATCAAAATGATCTAGTGTTATAAAAATATTAACATACTAGTTTCTTCCGACACATGTTACTTAAATAATATTTATGTTTATTTTGATGCTAGACTCATTGTTGCTTCTCTTTAATTGAAATTATATCATATACTACGTGTTACGATCAATATTGAATAGAATGGTTAATAAATAAATATAATACTATACATTGTTCCTGAAATGTTCCCGAATGCTTGGATCTACATATTATTTATTCCTTTTTTGTTCCAATAAATTTAATTGGTATATTTACTGATGATATAGTGTATCTTACCTGTAAATTCATATGTATATTAGTGCAATGGTTAACACCATGTTCAGCATCATCAGGTGTGCTTCTATAAAAGACGATAATCATTACTAAGGTAAGTGACCCAAGTACTGGCACTGCTAGTAATATTGGCACTGCCAGTATTTCAAGAATGAACCAATAGAGGCAGTTAAGATCGCTAAATGTGGTACAGTATCATTACAAAAGAAATTTGTTGAACGGCTCATTACTGCAGATAAACAGAAAAACTGTAAATAGTAAACATCTTCTAATTTTCAGTGAGTACATCTGTAATTACATTTTACGTTAGGTTAATAAGTAAAACTATTTGCATTAAACGTATCCCCATTTAGTGTATTTTAATACATTGTGCGTGATCAATGGCTATACTCATAGTTATTTTGCGTATGTGCATTTTTTCAAAAATATGCAAGTGAACCTATTATTGGCAGGAGTCATGCCAATAATAGTTTCGCAGTGCCAATAATAGTTTCTTAATACAATTGATAATTTTACTGTGCAATAATATTTTCACTATAAAATTAGAAATATGGTAATTAATTATATACCCATATTTAATTTTTAATGTAAAATTCTAACAAATAATATGGTACAATTTTAATTTAAAACCGCTTAAATATATACTACTGACTTGATATTGATATATTAATAAAATAAATACCGCCTTTTTTAATTTTTACACATTTAACTACATTTGACTTAGTGTGATTTTAGACGATGCCATCTCGCAAAAGTGCACTGTGAACCGAAGATACCTTAAAAGCTGCATTGCAAGCAATAGGCGATGGTATGTCAAAGAAGAAGGCAGCCTCAACTTTCAGTATTCCTCGCAGTACGTTGCAAAGACATATAAAAGTCGGCATTTTCTAAAAAATGTTAGGAAGATCCGGTTATCTTTCACCTGCTCAAGAAGAAGATTTATGGTACAGAATTTTCCGGTTAGCTGAAATTGGAATGCCTTTAACAGCATCTAGATTAAGACAATCTGTTTATAGTTTCTGTAAAGAAATTAATATCAAGTTACCTTATTCTGAATTATGTCACAATATGGTTAGTAGAGAATGGTTGAAACTCTTTTTAGCTCGTAATCCAAGCGTGGCTCGAAGAACCTCTCAGCACGTGAATCCACGAGGGGCAGCTAAACTGAATAGATATATAGTGGCTAATTATTTTAAAACCCTTCGAAATGTTATGCTAGAGGCTGGAGTTATGTAAAGTCTAATATGGGCGAAAAAGGATGCCAACTAACCTTGCATAAACCGCCTAAAGTATACACACTTTAGGGTGTAAAAAAGTTCTTTATGTAGCACCAGAACACACATAAAATGTTACTATTGTATAATGCGGAAGTGCTGTTGGAAATGTCATTCCACCATTTATCTTATTCAAGGGAGCACGTAAAAACCTAGCTTATTTAGATAAACTCTCTACCGAATCCCATGTGTTTATGACAGAAAAAGGTAGTATGGCTCATGTTCCATTTGTTAAATGACTAGAACACTTTGCCAAATTTAAACCACCTGGTAAAGTATTATTGATTTTTGACGCTGCGAAGGCTCACTTCGATTACAGGATAACTGATGCAGCTGATAATGATAATATTACCCTTTTGTGCTTACCAAGTGATTGCACGCATGAACTTCAGCCCATGGACAAATCGGTGGTTCGGTCATTTGGGTACTATTGGAACGAAAAAGTTTCATTATTCTGGGATCAACAAGGAAATAATCGGGTTTTGACTAAAGAGGACTTTGGAGGTGTTGTTTGTAAAGTATGAGTAAAATCTGCAATATCATCCAACATAATCTCTGGATTTCGTGCTACGGGTATATTCTTACGATTCAAATATAATTCCAGATGTAGTATTTGGACCATCCACATTATCTGAGGTCCCATAAATAGAAACGGGTTCAATAGGTAAACAATCATCGCAGAGATCTTCAAAAATTATATCAGATGATCCTATACCTTCTACATCAGGTGTGCCTAGAATAAGATCGCAGAAATCATCTACACAAATTGACTCAGATAGATCAGATAAGGGTTTACATGATTCAAGCTGATCAGTAGGGCCTTTAGAATTAACAGATTCTGAAAACGAAGTTGGCAATGCTTCATTCAATAACATTCTTAAAACACCCTTTGAATGCAATCAAAGTCCAAAAATGTAAAAAAATCAATCAACTATCGAGCAGTTAAGGTGGTAAAAACCTTATTCCGTGAAATTCAAAATGTGTCACAAACATCCAATCATCCAACCCGTTCAAAACTGTCTAAACAACATAATATAACTCAATCCTTTGATTTTCGAAACAAGCCACAACCTTTTAAGCGTCACAACAAGTCTCAAAGATCTACACAACCAAATCAGTCTAAATCATTTCAACATCCACCCCACTCTCAATGCACCAAGAATATCTTTTCGAAAGAAACTAAAACTACAGCTCCGAAGAATATAAAACAAGAAATGGACATTAAAGAGTCTTGGTAAGCTGTGTAATGAAATTCCTGAAATAAACATGATACAATATGTTACCTGTAAAATTTGGGTGCATGAGGAATGTTGTGGTTAAACTCTAGAGGAGTAGATAATTGAGTTTAAGTGTCCTTATTGTCTTGATTAATGAAAGTTTTTTTTAATTTCTCACTTTGTTGAGTTTTTTTATTATCTTTAATTCTAAATTTAAAGCAGTTTATTTTTTAAGATTTTCATCCTTTTATTACTTGTTTTTTGCTAGATGTAACCAAATTTTTAATAAAAAATTAAGAAAAAGAGTTTGTATACAACTTTTAATTTATCTGGGGCAGTGAATTTAGTACATAAATGAATTGTAAACATATATTATACTCACATGCAGTGGTCATAATAGTAGCACGTGTGCAAATACTGACATTTACAGTGTTTTTAAAAATGACCCCCTTCCTCAACAATAATAACTGCGTATATCTAATACTGTTAGTTTAATTTAAAAGGGAATGAAAGTAAGGAGATTGAGTTTTTAAAAACCATTTTCTGATTCTTAGTATCAATAAACGTTAAAATTCCTTAGGGTGCCAGTATTAGGGCAACTTACCTTACTTGATACCAGTTTAATCAAAGCCTAGAAGTTTAGGGAGTCTATTAATATTATATAGTTATTCTTAAATATAAAACTAGATTATGCAATAATTTTTAATATTAAATCATCTTTTATTAGAAAGACATGAAATGATTATGAGTTTCAGTGGTAGTTCAAAAACGAAATTGATTAAATGAATACATTTATATAAATATAATTCGAATTCTGCACTAAGATTCCTATATCATTCTCTTTCACTCTGCATGAAGTTAGATGTTATTGTCTCTGGTTTCATCTTTTACGTTATTACATATTTGCCAAGTATCATGAATAGGGAGTATTTCTGAATAAAATACTGTCGTATTTATAACAATTTTGTACAACATGTCAGTGGTTTATAGATTCAATGCAATTAATTCATATGTGACTACAATATTATTAGAAAAATAACAATTCGGTAGCTGACACCTCCGGCAAGTTATTTTCCGTTCGTTTAAAACGTAATTAAAATACATAAAAATAGGTTATAACGGAATATTAAGGAAGTGTAATGCACTAATACAGTAGAAATATGTACCAGAACACAGAGCTTGACAGATTATATAAAATTGTGTATGTATGCAGTAATTGATTAATTATGCGGGATGCAAACGAAATAAGCTATTATACCTTAACATATACAATTTTGAATCATCCGTAACACAGCTATAAACCATCGTGCTTTCGCTTTTGCCGCTGTGGAGTTATTCATTAATCATCAAGGGGAGTTGGTCTTGATCTACAACTTCTGTATAGAAGCTTTAGTAAGAGCTATAAAGGCATTCTTTCCGCGATTCACACAATGCTCCTTCATATATTGTAACTTAAGATGTATCTTGCATTGAATTTATACACCATCAAGCGATTCGTAACAATTTTTTGTGCTCTAGTTGTCACCGAAGTTCAATCCCAACCAGAAATCAGTTAAGAGGACTAGCTTACTGAAAATTAACAATTAACTGAAGTAGACAGATGTCATTTAGCCGAAACATTGACACTCAAGGTTTTCTCCCTTTCACACTGTCTCTCTCTTTGCCTTGCTGTCTCTCTCTGTATATATGCATTTATATAAACTTTAATCTAAACTCCTTCTGCTACTCTTCACTATAAGTTCTTGTATACGTTTTTTTTAATACGGAAATCTTACGATTATGGAGCAGGAAGGTTATTTAAATAAACCAATTCTGCAAACTAACGTATGCTTGTCAGAGTATGAAATTGAAAAGGTATAACATTTAATTGAAAATTAAATTAATAGGAGAAAACTATATAAATCATAGATATCAATTTTAAAATTAAAACAATTTGTATAGTTATTTGCCATTAGCTTAATTTTAAATCAAATATTGTTCTTTTCCAATTTCATGTCCTGACTAAGATACAAATTAGTTCTGGAATGTTAGTTTACAGAAACACTTTGATTTATTTCATTGAAATAACTTTCCTCTTCCTTAAAAGAAATATTGCAAGCCGAATTCTGTATTAAGAAATACAGTAAACAACAATAAAGAATTATAAATTTATGAGCGATGACACCACTAAATGATCCCAAATAGGCAACCCAAATTCCAGTACATAGATGGCTTTTGTATTTGTTACTAAATGATTACGAATTAAAATTGACAATTGCATTTTAAAACGTCAAATAAATTTTAATTTAATAATTCAGTGTGCACTTTAATGACGAAGATGTAGATATTATTTCAATTTATGAAGAATGCCATTACATGCTGTTGCACTATACACATACATACATCAACAACTCTATTCCACTCACCGTACCCACGTTGATAAAATATTTAAAAGATTTAGGACCACTATAACCTTCCTACTGGCATTTTCTGAATGTTATATCCTTTGTTTATGGGTACACCTGGACCCAGAACATAGTATTACTCGCATTTTAAGTTTATGCCTGCATATTTGTATAAATTTAGAAGAAATGTAATTTAAGGGAACAAAACAATTGTAGCAACTGCATTCATAAATTTATTTTGTAATTATTTAGTATTTATTTATAGTGGTAAAAATAGCTTTAGTTAGTTATGTAATTTATTCAATACAGCTATTGCAATAGATATATTTAAATGTTCAGGACAAGTAAAATATTTACAGGATTGAAATTTTACACGAGCTTTTTTGTCCTTTTCCACCCAACCCTTACAACGAACACGTTTTAATAGTTCTTTGGAGTTTCCATTTGCACAGTATACAAACTTATCTTAATTTTCTTAGTATATTATTTACAATCCGAGCATTTCAACTTAGTGTTTATAAACTTTCTTATTGTAAATGAACTGATAGCTATTCACATTTACTGACTGAGTACAAAATGATATATCCCAATAAAAGGCGTTTGTTGTTCAATTCAAAGAAAAATTTAAATCCGATAACTCAAATAATACACAAAACGGTACAGCTTTATGCGTTTTCTTCATAATAACATACTTTGCATACAAGCGTACACAAAAACATTAAACGCACTTTTCTCATTTTAAGCAATTATGGTTATGGTTTTTACGTAAATAAAACCGTTAATTTATATATAAATATGTGGTTAAAGATACTATTGAAACATTATGCCATTAAGCTAATCTTTTCAATTAAATAATAAACTAAAACTATCGAATGGGTCCAAACGTGCCCTGTAATTATAAGTATATATATATATATATATATATATATATATATATATATATATATATATATATATATATAT
>JAHWXV010103425.1:0-11073 GCA_024586415.1 Phrixothrix hirtus
CTTTTTAGAGCTGACCTGCGGTATACAAGTTCCAGTGTTTGTATTAAGTCCCAACATCTACTACGATCAAGAAGGGGCTCAATCGAACACTCGTTACAACGTAAGTTCTTACTTTAGTTAATAGATGTTATTTTTATTTACAAATTTCATCCATAACTGTTGTTGTAGAGAATCTTTAGGAAATCTACAAAATTCTAAAATAAACCAAATAATGAAATCATAAAATTAAAAAAGCAAATTTTTTGATTACTGTTCTGTATATTGTTTACATTTACTTGTAGCATGTTATTCTTCTTAATCACACAATATCTGCTGCAATAGTTAGGTAAAGAATAAGACATCGCATTCAAAATAGAATACAAACTAATTTAGATAATCCTAAACTAAAACAACACAAATCAAATACAAAATATTTAAGGTACACGTTGAATTCGGCTTCGTAACAGAAAATACTATCAAGATGGCGAAGTAGTGCCACTTTTGGTCATGTGATGTGACATCTCCCCACTATTCTATCTCAATGATTGACGGTAATATCATCGTTGCCGTACTGTAAGCATGATCAAACAAACAAAACACGTTTACAAAAGCATAACAACAAAAATAATAATAATTAACAATGGAAAAGAACAACAAATCGTACGACAAACACAGACCGAAAAAGTTAGCAAAAAATTATAACAACTGTCAAATGTGACGTTATCACATTACCACTAGATCTCAAAGGTTAATCAATTATTACTTAGTATCAACACAACAGATCTACCAACTTTAATTAAAAAATTCCTACTCCTTCTTGGTGTTTCAATTTCTATGTCACTGAGTATATTTTACAATATTTTGTAATTTAAGTATTTCGTGACAAAGCTTTGCTGAGGCACACAAAATTACTGAACAAATGTCATAAACCTTTTTTATACATGAACAGCATACATCACCTTTCTACGCAAATATAGAACATATTGAGCAGCGACGCCCTTCCAGCTCACTATATTGAAGTGAGCTGGAAGGGCGTCGCTATGGATAAAATATACAGGTTGCGTACTAAACGTGTGGCAAAAATTCGGGAAGTTATTTCTTGATTATTTTAATATTTTTTTATCTTTGGATGATTTTTGGAAAGACATTTTGTTTCAAAAATAAAAAGCGATAAAAGTTTTTTGAAAAACAAAATACTAAACATGCGACAAAAATTCGGGGAGTTATTCCTTCATTGTTTTAAGATCTTTTTATCCTTGGATGATTTTCAGCAGGACGCTTTGTTTAAAAGATATAGAACGATAAAAGATTTTCGAAAAAAGCAGTGTTATACATTACATTAATTTCATTTCATACTTTGTCAATTACGTTTCCATAGTTATTTGTTACTTTCTATAATCGATAGTGGTTAAAATTGATTCCGTCATGTATTTTTGTTGCTAGTTTTATTTGATGTAGTTGTTTGTTTTATTGGTGAATCCGGATGATTTATATGCATTTTATGTATGGCTTTGTCAATAGGAATTCGTTAGAAGCTACGTAGTTGCACAGTAAAAGATTTCTCACTCGTCAGGTTCCTGATAGAAAAATGTTCCAAAGTATCCATCAACGTTACCATGAAACAGGCCACACATTTAAATGAAATGGATGACCAGGAGAATCAAATGTGGTAACAACGTTAGAATTGGAAGAAAATGTGATGAACACGATAGAGGAACATGCATGTACTTCTACTAGAAAAATAGCAAATGATTTGAATATAAGTAATGGGACTGTGAAGAAAAGTTTGAATCGAAACTGTTTGTATCCAAACCACATTCAGTGCGTTCATGCACCTACTCCTGCTGATTTCCCTCAACGTCTTGAATTTTGTGAACTACTGGCTCTCATTTTTTTATCGATGAAGCAAATTTCTTAAGAAATGCAATTAGCAACTTCCATAATAATCATGTGTGAGTTGATGAAAACCTAGGTACGGTACTTGAAGATCATTTTCAACATCATTAAACATTTGAAATGGAATTGTGAGTGACTGGCTAATTGAACCGGTATTTCTGCCTGGAGACTTATCGGTGAGGTGTATTAAAACTTTTGGAAGAATTACTACCTGGGTTTCTATAGGATGTACCATTGGCAACGCGAAATGTAATGTAGTTTATGCACAATGGTGCGCTAGCACATTTTAGTGTGGTTGCTCATGAGTTTGTAAACGCTAGATCGCTATATTGGCCAAGACGGACCTCACTTATGACCTGATCGGTCCCTAGAATTATATCCCTTGAATTTTTTCATATGGGGACATTTAAGGGCAGTAGTGGAATGGAAAATGAAGAATATTTGAGAAATCGAATAATTAATGAGTGCAGTGCCATAAGGAACAGCCCTGGTGTTTTTTAAGAGTTTGGTAGTCGATGAGGAAAAGTATAGATGCATGCATCCTAGATGGTGGTAGTTATTTTCAGTAGGTGTTGTAGATTAAGAATCTTTGCATGTAATATGTTATTAATAAAGTATTGCTGTTTTTCAAAAAAACCTTTATCACCCTATATCTTCGAAACAAAGGACAAGGGCAAAAAGTTTTAAAGTAACTCATGTAGCTTCTGAAATTTTTTATTGAATTACTAATTCGTTGTTGTAATATGTGTGTTCAGACATAACAGAGATATCTAAAGATGAACATAGTTCATTTAATTGACTACAACTAACACCGATTGTCAAAGTACCACAAACTGCCACTTTATTAAAATTAATATTATCACTTTTTTTGGTACTTAACGGATACTACATACATTGCATTTTATTGTAAAGATACTTTTTAATCCCTTTTTAATCCGCAAAAATTGCGTTCGGCTCATTCTACGCGAACCACTAGTCAAGTTTCTATTCGAATGTACGTCCATTTTCAATTGTCTAATTCAACTCCTAAATAATAGAAATACACTGCACTACTAAAAATTTTACAAATATATTACATAGAAACCTAAATACAAATGAAACATGAATAATATTACTAATCTGAGAATTCTCATCTAATCGAATGCAAATACTGACTTGATATTGAAAATATAAATGCTTTTGGAAAAGAATCTTTAGGTACTAAGAATGTTGAATGTAACATAAATAAACATTATCTCAAAATATCTATTGTTTTAAAATATGCATACAAACTTAATTTTCTAGATTTATATGAACCCATAAAAGCAGTTTCAATAGATGCATAACGTAAACAACAAGTTAAACTTATTGTAACCCAAGGGGATTAAGAGATTCATTAGCATATTATTTAAACGTGTATATTGGGTTGTCTATTCAAAAATAGAATTTTTAGATGAGTAAAGGGCAGCTTTAAGTATTTCACTATGGTCGATTAATTTTATATATGTCACTGTGATTTAAATTAGATACAATTGCTTAGCTTTTTATTTAAATATAATTTGTATTATAATTACATCCGCCCTTATAGTATCAAAGACTAACAATTTTACCAAAATAATGAATATTAGGTGGAAAACAGAACACAAAATGTATAAAAATTTTAAATATTTATTGTTTATTGGTTATAAACAAACAATACATTAATAAAATTATAAGAATTTTGTTACCTGTAAATGGCACGAAACTCATAATAAAAATAATAGGTAGTTGTCCATCTAGCCTGGCTCATACACAAGAGGTCGGAGGTTGGACAACCAGTTCGAGTCGAACGCTTTGATCTTCAAAGACAAAGAAAAGGGCGCCACATTGTCGATTGAACAGATTGCGTTGTTACACGTCGTTTTTAACACGTTCCCGTATTTCAACTATGAATGCTAAAAAGGACGTTCTTAATGGCGGTGAAATATCACTAGATTAATATCTTATTAATAAGTTTAAGCAGGGCAGAGGTAAAGCAATTTAGTAATTTAAATTAATCCTGAAAGTAATAAGACAAGAACAGGTGCTTAAAATCTATATCTAGTATCAAATAAAAAGATTACTGGAAGTATTTATTCGAAACCAAGTAAGCGCATAATCGGCAGCCCCGATTGGTGTAGCGGGGAAGAATTTAAAAAACATATCTTCTCGGCTAGGAAGTGTCAATGTGATGTTTGGTATGTTAAAAATCATTACTGGCGGTGGAACTCCTCTAAATTCGGCAAAATTCTTGTAGGCATGGCGAAATGACTGCAACAGTTCTAGTCCAACAGGGCCAAGGCAATTTCCGCATCGTGAAATCTCAAGCACAAAACAAACAAGTAAACTCATAATTAGACATCCACAGTAACGGAATTAATTGTATAACACCTATATTCGTTTAGACTAAAAATTGCTAATATTATATTAGGAGGAATTATAGATAAATTTACCTTATCAATACAAGCTTAAAAAATTGTTTGAAAAACCTGGTATTGTTCGTTGATAAATTATTTAGATCGTATAAGTATTATAAGAATTGAATTGAATTATAAGGCGAAAAACTGGTTTAAGCACCTTGATGAAATTCATAAATAGGTACGTTATAATGATTTTGAAAACAACATTTTATACAATTGGAATTAACTTCAATTTTTATAATAATCCTTTTGTTCTGCGTGTGACGGTGATTTTACCTTGAATTAATCAACAACTAAAATAGCCAAACGTTTTTACGGGTAATTATAAAAACTTCGTTTTAAACCGCATTGTAAAATCGAGTTGTTATTCCCTTAGATTCCGAATATTAGTTAACTTAACTAAAATATAACATTGTAGAACTTCCCTTTCACGTACTTTGAACATAAAATTATTAAATAAACTGTATTAAATAAAGTGCAGTAGATGAAATTGTATAAATATACAGGGTGTTTCATATAATATGACGTTCCTTTTTAGGGATGAAAGCAGGCCCTCTAGACACCCCAATAAGCGTAAAACTAAAAGCAATACGAATACTAAAAATTTCTTTTTTTTTAATAATGTCGAGTCGACTATACACATGCTTTCAAATATACAAATATCATCGAATAAGTGTTTCTTATTAAATAAACATTTCCATAGTACATCAGAATTGTACGTGTTTATTTTAACTTTCGAAGCAGACGCATAAAAACAAGACAATAAATTGATACACCTCTTTAAATGTGGGTGACCGATATCTTGATAAACGAAATTATGCCAATTTACGTCTGTTACTAGACGCATTTCGTTGTCTAACCAGTGCTTTAATAATAAAAACTAAATCTCAAATTGTGCCCATCTACACCCTGTTTAACTGATTGGTGCTTTTACGTTAATAAAATGCACAGGTCGGTATTAATGAAATACTTACAGATGTATGATTCAATTACTATGGATTTAAAAACTGTAAAATGAAAAATTAGATTAAGAGAAATAAATCTGTACTTTAACAATTTTAATTATTTGTAGTTTCGAAGATAATTTCACAAAAATGACACTAAAGGAATTTGTAATAATGTACTTGAAATTTTTAAGACAATCTAATTGGCCATTTAGGTAATTAATTATGTATCTGAAGAAAACGTTAGAGAAAACTGTTTTGAAAGTTTTAAAACATTAGGTAATTAATTACATTAAGTCTAATCAATAAGATTGTTTTAAAGATGTCAACTATTACAATATTCCTCTAATATAACTTTTTTAAAATTGCTTTTGAAACATCGTATAAAACAATGTTTGATTATTCTAAGTTGAATAGAGCAAATTATTGTACCATTCCTTTGAATACTGTTACAAAACCAACTAGAAATATCTAAAACATGTCAAAGTGTTTAAAGTATTTTTATTTTAAGTATACGATGATGTCACGCAATTTCAGAAATGAAATCGATTTTTAGGTGCAAAATTAAAAACTGTCAATAAATGATTGCTTAAGCTGTCTTTAAATTTAAACACATTCTCTTAATACGGTGCATAACTGAACTCTATTATTATTATTATTATTATCAGTTACTAATTAATAACTTCTTCAAAATTATTAAAAAAATTGTATACATTATTTCTAAATTCTTTCAATTGTATGAAAGGGCAATCCCCTTATCCTGTTATTTGTTGCAGTGAACAAATCGCAATGTGCCTGCTACAGATGTAAAAGTGTGTTACTGTAAATTGATACTTTTAGGTACGTCAGTTGTAATTTTATGAATGATTTAACAATTTTAGTTTGAATACAACCATAGGCTTCTTGTTGTACATAATTAGAAAAAAATTTTTTTTTGTATTCGTATTACTTTTAATTTTACGCTTATTGGAGTGTCTGTAGGGTCAGATTTCATTCCTTAAAAGGAATGTCATATTATCTGAAACACCCTGTACATATTGTTATGCCTGAAGTTTGATTATCTTAGTACTTAAAGCAAAAATAAAAAACAGATATCTAAACGCATTTGCTAATTAAAGCCTACGGGTTTCTAAAGGCGTTACTTTCAATTATTTCTATGATCTTCGACAGATGCTATTAAACGAAAATCTAATTAATAAAATTTAGGCAGTTTGACAAATATAGAAATTTGACGAGTGACATAAATCACATAATTAATTATTTAATGTTTCGCTAATAAGGACGAATACATTTTCGGAGTGAATCGGGCCCTGAAAAAGACAAAAACGTGTTTTTGATCTTAATATATAGAGATAGTTTCAAGAGATCGAAAGCCCCAGCACTAAACAACTCCTAATCGCATTTAGCATAGCTAGGATAAGGCAGGTTAGGCGGATCGTGTTCGACAAGCCAATCATAGATAAATACTGGAAGATAACCGACTCTAATGTATTAAACATAACAGTGTAAGCGTCACCTATTGAAATGTGCGCCTACTAAAATTAGTACCGCCAATATTTAAATTTAAAGTATTTTACATGTAGTGAAATTTTAAATTATAACCGTAGGGATTATAATTTAAAATTTAATTATCATGCAAATAAATGAATATTTTAAATGCAATTTTAAAAACATCGAGGTTCATAGCAACTAAAGAAATAAAAATTCAAGCATTCAATACTTTTATTTATTTAAGAGTACATACGTTTATTGTGTTTTTTTGGATTAGGAAACTGATGCCTATGAGAACGCTTATTTTGCAATCCTTAAGGCACACCTTTTGATTCCACCCATTTATAAACTATATAGCTCGTTGTAGGCTCATGGAGTAATAAACTGTTTTTATTAGATAACTTATTTTCTTACACTGAATAATAAAACTATCATAATAAATGATGGAAATAAATTTACACAATAAGATCAGAAAAGAGTGCATCCAGGGCGGTAAAAGTTTTAAAAAATCTAGGGAATTTATAATGAGTAGGTTTTTCGTCACCATTTCTGTAATAAAAACTACTAATTTACTCAGTGTCGTCCTTATTAAATTTGCTATTTGTTTTTTGTGTGAAGGTAAGTGATTTTAAATATATAAATATAACTACAGTGTCAACATATTTTAATAACTGCAGCTCCTTAAAAGCATCCAATTAAAATCGAAAACGATACTACTTAAAACGCAACCAAATATTAAAAATTAGTAGGATATTATAAATTCGTTTTTAAATTAGTTAAAGTTAAGAAGTCATAAAGTAAGTGTTATTAGCTTTGTCTTATAATATTTCTTACAATATTTCCAATTTTCAAATTAGTTGCATTTTGAATTGCATACATATGTACATGAGAGTTGGGTGCTAAAATTATATTGGTTTGGATTTGAAAAATGTGATGACCTAGGTAAATACATTTAAAGTAACTTTTTCACACATTCAAATAAGACTATCGATGTATTTATAAAATTAGTGTCCAGTTGCAGCGACCTATAATTAGGAGGCATTATTCAGTTAATCACATTGAAGTTTTTTTATTTCAATCATTTTTCTTGTATAGTGAAGCTTAATCTCGCTAATCCTGTTTTCCTTTTGCAGTTAAGAGAGTGGTTTTTACGGAAACACACGATGCCTTCATATTAATGGCACATTATCGAAGTGGTATTCAAAATGAAAATGGAGTATGGGAGTATTCATTGCAATCATGTCTTCAGCAATTTACTGAAGCATTTCCTAATGTTGATGTTGGCTACAAGACATTTGTTAGTCATAAAAGAAGAATTATTCAACGCTTTGAAGAAAAACATTGTATTTGTAAAGGAAAGCTGCCAGGAAGACCAACAATTTTAACAGAAAATAATGTTGCAAACATTCGACAACGTATGGAGCATAGTCCAAAAAGAAAGTTTAAGGTAGCTGTCTGCACAAACAGGTTTTTATATTAAACGTTAAATGTGAACATAATCAATTGATTTAATGATTTTTCAGTATTATCGTATGGAAGTTGTCATAAGGTGTTAAAAAGCGTGCTTAATTTCCATCCATATAAAATATCTATCGTACAGCAATTACATCCACTTGATTATAATCTTCGAATAATTATTTTAACTGGTATAATCAGCATTTAAACGATAACAATTTATTAGATAAAACTTTTTTTTACAGATGAAGCATGGTTTCATTTGTCAGGTTATGTAAATAGCCAAAACTACCATACTTGGGCTGCTGAAAATCCTCATAATTTCATAAAAACTCCTTTACATCCTGCTAAACTTGGTATATGGATGGCAATGTTTCGTAGAACAATTATCAGCTCGTTTTTTTTGACGAGACTATTAATGCTGATAGATATCGAACAGTTATTTTAGAAGGATTTTTAGAACAAGTTTATGATGATGAACTGCAAACGGAGTTCTTTTAGCAAGATGTGGCCACAGCTCATACTGCAGTTGTAACAATAAATTTTTTAGAGATATGTTACGATGATCGGTTAATAAGTCATAATTTATGGCCTCCACGTCCACCTGATTTGACACCGTTTCATTATTTTTTGTTTGGATATTTGAAAAATAATGGTTTTAAAAATAGATTACATAATTTAAATCAATTAAAAGACGCAATTCAGGTGGAAATGCAGAATATCACTCCTGAACAACTACATCGTATGTTTGAGAATATGAAAAGAAGGATTAACATCTGTCTAGAAAATCAAGGTGATCAATTTCAACATTTATTATAACAATATATGTAATAAATGATGGAAATGACTTCTGTTGTTTTTCGATAAGTTTAACTCGGTCTTTTTAAATTATTGAGTACATGTTGTAGTTTTTGCACAAAATTACTGTGTATTATCCTTTGGTTATTGTCTCTTGTAATTTATCAAAATTATTTATTTTATTTTTATAAATTCATTCTTTAAAATAGCCAAAGAAACAAAATGCATTGTTAAAAAACGTTAAATCGAATACATTATCATTTTTTAAATGTTCATTAAACTATTGACAATGTTTAATTTGCTATGAATATTCAGAAGCTTATAGTTAAAAGCTGACATTTTTTAGGGATTTCAATGAAGAACTCTGTTTAGTGCTTTGGCAATTTGGTTTTCCAGTAGATTTTTCTTTAACAATACAGTTTTATTTTTAAAACGTTTAATGGAACATTTTTGTGGTCAACGTCAACATTTGGAAAGCTTTGTTGAATGCATATTGTATTGTATTCCATTCAGTTTTGGATACCACTCTGAAAATGGACCATTAAAATGAAGACAGAACGTTCAGATATGAAAATTATTAAATTAATAAGCAACAAACATGTTCAATTTCTCATTATTACTTAGTTAATAAATGCTATTTTACAACCTTGTGTATAATTTATTAATACATAATAAGCACAATAAAAAGCTTTATTAAAGCTGTCTTGATATAATTATTAAATTCTGAATTTTGATTCTTCATTTCAATTCAATAAAAGTATATTTCGTTAATGTGTCACTGCAAAAATATTCAATTAGAATGTCTGTCATTAAACTAACTGAAGGTTTAAACTATAGATTCATCTTTCAATAAAAAAATAAGTTTTAATATATTTTGAATTATTAAAATGTACAAGAACATTCACAAATTGTAATATCATGCTTACAATATATAAATTACATACTTGTATGTTAATATTCTTTAAGGATGTAATTTTAGATTCCTTATTAAACAAGTGCAAACATTTTCCATTAATTTCTTTTAAATATAAGAATAACCCACACACCGGGGGAATAATTTTAAACAAGAGTTCATTGATTGATATGTTTTTTAAAAATTAGCTGTTTTTGGCCCCCTTTTAATGTGACGCCTATGAGAAAAGCAATTTAGGAATATTTAGTGAAATTCATTACCACAAGTATAAATTTGATTGCCTATCTAGCAGTCTGTACTCTTTCTCGATGTCACTGTATTTTAAGTTAAAATATACGAAATAGCAAAAATTGTCTTTAAAAAAATTACGAAAATAAACGCACACCAATTAAAACCAATTATTGAAATCAACGTATTGTATATGAAATAGCAAAATTTGTCATTAAATAAATTAAAAAAGTAAATACACCCAAATGAATTAAAATCACTTATTGAAATTAACACTCAAATTTATTATATACAACATAAACAATACATAATCTGTATAATTAATGATCAATTAAAACAAACCGCCTTTATTTACGAATAAAAGTGACATTTTTTAGCTTAACGCCATCTAACGAAATCTGCGCCAATTAAATATTAATGTCATATTATTGTGTCTATAGCTGGATTTTTTTATCTTTGTAGCTACGTCATAGATGTACAGTTAAAGCTTCGACATATTTAATAAACTTAACGTTAAATTTATATACATGTTAGAAAAGATACTGAATATAAAGTTTGTGAGCAACTCCGGAACTAAGTCTAGAAGTACTAATTTAATATGTGACAAGGAGAGATAACGAGGAGATAAGTTGCATATCTTTGATTGGGTTTAATATGTAACTTCACTTCTTTATTTATTAGTTGAGAAGGTTGTGTGTTAATAACCTAATTAGAATTTTCTTTAAATGCAAAATGTCTATTCGTCTATTACTATCTTCATCCGATAACTTATCAAGCTTTTCAATTATATCCTCTAATCTATACTATGGTCACCAAATACATACAGTCTCAAGTATATAGGATGATACTATTTTACTTCCGATTAGTTAATCATGTGAATTTAGGCTTGCTCCAACTAATTACAGATTACGAAAATGTAGGTTATGTTCATGTTATAATTTTTGACAAGTCT
>JAHWXV010103428.1:0-20747 GCA_024586415.1 Phrixothrix hirtus
CGATTTCTGGTGGTGCAGGATCTTTTATAACTTTTCGTTTCCATGACTACGAAACTTGTGCAAAGTCGTTTTAACCAATCCTGTCTAAGAATTTTAAAAGATTGTCTGTTTCTGTGTATTACAGAATACATTAAACTTCCCACAGCTTATAGCAATATTTTCAAATATTTACTGGGGCTGTTAAATTTTATTTGCATGTGTCTGAATTTCTTTAGAATAACCTTTTAAACTGGCACCATGCACTAATAGAAACTTTAACACTTTCTTTTATTGAAAATTCAAATATTTAAGAAAATATTTTAATCTTTAAGTGCTATTTAACAAACTATAATATTTTATTATGTTAATTACACGTTAATTAAATTAATTAATTAATGTGTAATGAACATAACCCAATCAAGGTTTCCATTTTAGGAAATTATGAGGCACAGATAATTTGTTTAATTATTCTAGCAAGACGATAACTTTTCCAATGACTAATATCAGCTGCAACTGCAATATGCAGAATTATAAAACTTTTGAAAAAGCGGTCTTGAAGAAAATAATTATAATAGCGGCTACCGTGCAGCGATAGTTATTTATAGAATGGAAGGTGCCTTATGAGTATAAGTGCACGAAAATATCAATTACGTTGATTTGTATATTTGCGAACGAAGGACAGATACTGTAAGTTTTCTTTTATTATCTGTTAAATTCAAAGCAGGGAGTTTATATTTTCTTTGAATCAATAATATACATTGATTAAATAAGCACGTCATTTTTATACTAATTAATTTTATAAATTTGTTTTAATTACAAGTATGCCAACCCTATTTATTTCAACTTTAAATTACTAAAATTCCTGAAATACGTATTCATTGGCACTAAAACATAGTTAATTTTGAAAAATCGTTTTTATATCAAAATTATACAAAAGTCGGCACAAAAAATGTTGTGTATCATACGTCCAGAAAGGCTTTTGCAAGTACTCGTAATTTGCAGGCCTTGGCATCGCCTCGGCCTATAAACATACTCGTACTTGCAAAAGCTAACTTTCCGGCCTTGTGATACAAATAACCATTGATTTTAAAATATTATCATAATCTTACTATAAAATAATAAATAGACGACTGCATCATCATCGAATCGAAAATAAAAACAAAAATTAAGTTTTGACTTTAATATACTTGAAAAAATCGCTGTAAAAGATGTTAACAAGGTTAGACTCAGTGTTGTTATTTATGTAATCACTAGAATTTTTAATGGCAAGTGTTTCCAGTAATATTCTTATTGTAAAATTAGATTCCTTATAAATAATTTCGACTAAATCAGTATTGCATTCGTATTTAGTGGTGTATACATGTTTTACTAATCCACAACCCTATGGTTTTTTTATATAAATCAGGCCTGTTTTGAACTAGGCGCTCTTTAACTCTCTATTTGGTCTGACCCAAATAGTGACGACAACATGTTATACGGTAAACAAGATTGCTATTAAATAATTTTGTAGTAGTATCTTTAATATTACTAAAAATTCTTTTTAAAGGGAACATACTAGTAAAGCAAATTTTGATAGAAAAATGCTGAAATAAATATTTAATGCTTGTAGTTAATTTAGGTATATAAGGTAAAGTTCTGTATTGACAGTCTTGTTCAAGGTTAGAATTTTGAAAATTGGCAGAACTGGAAAAAATAATTTGGTCAAGAAGACAATTTGGATAACCATTTTCTAAAAGAATGTATTTTAAAAATATTAAATCATTATGTAAGAAATCTTAATGTGAAATTTTGACAATTCGATTTTATAAACCTTGAATTAAATTTATTTTCTATTTTTTACGGCAGAATGAAAAATAGTTAAGGAACCTATTAGAATTGGATGATTTGCGGTACCATCTAAGTTTAAGTTGAGTATTTGTTTTAATTAAGAGTATCAAGGAAACTAATTTGATTATTGTGTCCAATTTCACACGTAAATTTAATTTTATTATTAGAGGAATTGAAAAGATTTAAAGTTTCATCAATATATTCAGATGGAAGCATGCAAATTAGGTCGTCTACATGTTGGAAGAAAAAATCAAAGTTAAAACTAAAATTTGAAATAACATGGTTTATAATATGCGACAACAAAGATCCCATTGGCGTGCCATGTGTTTGCTGATAAAATTTATTGTTAAAAATAAAGTAAACAGAATTAAGGATCCAGAAAAGAATTCATAAATAACAATACTGAGTCTAATCTTGTTAGCCTCTTTTACAACGATTCTTTCAAGTATATTAAATTCAAAACTTAATAATTTTTGTTTTTATTTTCGATTCAATCATGATGCAACCATCTATTTATTATTTTACAGTAAGAGCATGTTAATGTTTTAGAAAACAAGAAATTTTATGTCAAATTTAAAATTTTACTAATTCGTTCTGTTATATTAATTTTTATTTTATTTAGTAGGTTATTTAACCATACCTGTTTGTATTTATATTATTTTAAAATGTATATATTTTAGGCTCTGGTGCAAGGATAAAATAATCCCGAAATGTTAGCAAATAAAATACCTTTCATTGCAAAATAAAACATGATTCAATAATTTACAAGAAACAAGTTCTACTAATAATAGTAAATATTAAACTTTAATAAACCTCACTTATAAAACTATATATATATATATATAAATATATATATATATATATATATATATATTTATATATAAATATATATACATATATATATATATACATATATATACATATATATAAATATATATATATATACATACATACAAGCGAGTGCGCGTACTCACGCGTACGCACGCGCACACGTACGCGCACACGCACACGTACACCAACACGCACTCCACACGCACACGCACACGCACACGTACACGCACACGCGCAAGCACACGCACACATACACACATGAAGGTTCCTATTTTTGTGCTGATCCTAGTAAAATAATACACAATTTATTGCCAAGACACATTTACTTGTAATTTCCCAAAGCATTTGCTTACACAATCAATGTATTTTTGTATCCGTGAGAACCAATGTACAAAAATTTCTTGCAGTCCTTGCGTGCTAGGTTTTTGATTTCATTTCTAATTGGGTCAACCGCTTCATCGGCCGATGTAAAACGTAAACTCCGAAACTTAATTTTTGCACGTGAAAATAAAAGGAAATCATTAGGTGTGAGGCTTGGATAAGCCATTATTTCATTACATACATATAAATATGTGTAGGTGAACATTAGTACCGGGTCCGTCTATAAACTAGGCTCCATTCGACAGGACATAGAAGATAAATGCATTTTTAGTGAAAAAATGTGTTCGTAAATGTAGCCCGTTTTACGGAAACATATTAATTATAATAAAATTTAGAAGACAATTAAAAGATTATAAAATTTGCGGAGTGCTTAACTTTTTATAGATTCAAAAGCTTATCTAATCAACAATAGATAAACTATAAATGTTGTATTTATATAAAATAATGTCATTTTGTGTTATATATTTTATTTTAAATCCTATAGCGCAAGGTTCAATTAAAGCGTATTATCGCGAGGCTAGAAAAAGGAAGGAAACTAGATCTGCATTAGCAGAACGAAGAAACCGTCTCCAAGAATAACTATAAATAAAGCCATTCGGGAAGGATTAAAACACTTCAGTTTCAACTGAATCGAAGACATTTATCTATGCTCTTGAAGTGTGCTGTTGATAATTATTGAACCACTAAATTCAATTATATAGTTTTGATCTAAGATTTGGTTTACATTTCGAAGTTTGTAAAGATTACCGCCTCCATCGATGTCGATCTGTTGCTAGAGCAGCAAGCGCCCTCGCTAAAAGCGCTCATAACTTTGTAGTTATTTAGTTGCTCGTATCTCGAATAACCAGAGCGTTGTGAAACAGTCCACCAACCTAAGCGGGGCCGATGCGCATTGCATTATCAACTCTCTAGGGTTGCGAGCATACAATTCGTTCGGTTCACGCTTAATATAGAGCAAAGGGCATAAGTTTTAGTTGCCCGTGTCACGGGAACTAACGTCATTGCTACGGCGAGCCCGCAAGAATATTGTTACCAGCAGAACATAATTCCTAGGCCGTTGCAAATCGTTAGCGTGATAATATACCTGTATGTAAAATATTAGACGCATCTCGATTACCATAAAATTTCGAAAGTATCCCGCCTCTTTTATGACATCTAGAATTAACTACCGGTAAGATCACATCTCATTACGAGACGCCTTAAATAATATTGCAGGCAATAAATTCAGTTATGTCATCCGTCCGTGATTCAGTATAAAATAATAGTTTACCGTAATAGGAAATTAAATATACCGATTGTATTTAGTACTAAAGAGTTGAATTCTTTATTTAATTATTACCGTTCTCGTTTTAAACGTAAATAGCATTCATCAATTATCATTTTGTACATAGTTATTACAGCGCTAATCCTGTAAATAGCCCTTTATTTATTTTATTAGAACAACATATAGTTTCGGAAGGTTTATTGCCTTGTTATTTACAATATAATCTGTTTAGATACAAATAATAAGTTCTGCATGCAGCTGCATCCTACCAATGAACCCGCCCTCACGACTACCTAACTACCTAACTTTTATTCTGAAAACGTAATTAAATAAACTGTAATGTCACAATTTATTGCATCAACTAGAAACAAAAACTAAATTGCAGAATCACATTGAAAATTAGGACAATCATGTTCTATAAACGAGTTTTTTGTCCCTACGCTGTGTTTGACTTGATGATACATCAACTGGGTTAAAAAGGTGAAAAGAAGACAAATTAGCAGCTATGCGGATAAAGTTTGACATTTTTGCAAATAATTGCAGAATAAGTTACAGTTTAGCATTGCTTGTAGCTCTAAATGGAAATCTGCAAATCTTTAAAGGATATTTGCGTTTCGTGTAATGTATTCGACATAAGCAGATCAGGACATTTTCGCATCAAAACGTTTTTACTTTGTAATGTAAAAGCGTTTCTTGGAAGAAAATTAGAAAATTCAACTGCACCTTAAGGTCGTAAATCGACTAACTAAATGATTCTAGCTGAATTTTGGTTACGGACAACTAGTATATCAGTGTCTGTACAACTTTCCTGCAAAAATGAATTCGAGTTACCGGAACTATGAGTCAATATAAAAGAGAAGTTCCAATGGACGTTTTGTCCGATAAGAATCACGAATTCAACTCCATTTTATTTAGTTACCAAAACGCTGCTACAACATGTCTGTCATTCTTGCCACATGTAAGGCAGCAAAAATGAGTACACAACGCGAAACTTTCTAAAAACCAATTTTATCATCTGGCTGAGTTCTAGAACTGTCGATAGGACCACATGAGATTTCTATGAATACGAGGTCTATCTCAGAGGAAACGGAACTTTTAAAAAAACAGAAGTTTATTATTTTGGCAAAATTCATTTATTATATTCAAAGTATTCTCCTTAGCCTTCAATACAACATTTTTCGTGGTCAATTAACATGTCGAATGAGTGTGTAAGTTCATCTTCAGAGATGCCCTTTAATATCGGCATAGCGCTGTCCTTTCATCGGTAAATATAGGTTAGAGAATAGATAGAAGTCGTAGGTAGCCAAATAAGGAAAATATAGTGAATGGTTCATGGTTAAAATGCCATTTTTAGTTAAAAAGTGTGTAACAAGCGTCGAGGAATGGGATGGTGCATTATTATGTAGCTTCCGTATTCACGATATTGAGTGCGCACACGATGAATACGCGACAAAGAGCGCTTAATAACACCAAGATAACATACAACATTGACTGTTTGGTTAGTTGGTACAACCTCTTTGTGCACTATACCTTCTGAATCATAAAAACAAGTCAATATTGTCTTGAATTTTGACTCTTTCAAACGGATTTTTTTGCTTAGTTTGTCTTCTTTTGGATGCCTGCATTCAGAGCGTTACCGCTTAGTGTCTAGATCATATTGAAAAAACCACGTCTCATCGCCTGTTTCAATAGAATACGTGAAGTATTCGTCCTTTTTTGACTCTTTAATCAAGTCTTTACAATGTTGAATTCGGAGCAATTTTTGATCATCAATTAGCTTGTGTGGTGCGAACCGTACAAAAACTTTTCTCGGGCCCAAATGCTGTTTTAAAATGCGATGAATTTAACCGTTCGGGATATTTAATTATACCTCCATCTATCGCAATGAAGATTTCAGCTCATTCGCCCACAAATTTTTAGTAACAACAGATTTTCTTGGACCAGGATGTTCGTCGTCATTTATGCCCATGCGGCCGCCCTTAAATTGTCTATACCAATCATGCATTCTCGTATGTGATAAACAATCTTTAGCATACACTTGTTTCATCAAATTAGACGTTTCAGTAAATGATTTACCGAGTTTAAAACAAAAGTCGATATTTACTCTATATTCAAAATTCATTTTTCGATCAATACCAAAAACACACCGTTACTTTATGTACAATTTCTCAGGTTCTAATTATGGAAATACCATAAACATTTAACGCAAGCTTATTGAAAGATCTACCTTACCGACTCACATTTTTGTTAATAGATGGCGCCCCAATACTTGTAATTTTAAAAGTTTTGTTTTTGCTGAAACAGACCTCATGTAACGAAGATTGCAACACTTTTGTAGTAGACCCGTGGCATATGACACCAGAATTTTGTTAGGAACCTGCGCAATTATGACTTAATAATAATTAACATTGGAAGACTCATCTAAAAAAATTAATGCTATAGCGCTTCCTAAGTTATGATGACAAATGAAATTTGCATTTTAATTATAACTAGTATTTAGCTGATGTAAAATAAACAGCTTGAATTATAAGAAAGAGACAATCGACGTTAAGTATTCGGATACACAAAACTTCGTGATAATCCTATTTCTAGTAGGTATTATTCCTCAAATTGACTACATAGATTCTAATAGAAGGGATTCCATTAATATTTTGAGCAGTTTATTTTAATATGTATTTCAAATGTTTGTATTTGCAATTCTCATTAAAAATTTGCTTGTTCATTTAAATGGTCCCGAAAGGCAAAGAGGATCTAAACAAGTGAACTGCATCACAGTCTATTTCTTAATTTGGTATTATAATAACATATTTGTATTACAATATATTTGATTTACTCTTTTTGGTACTCCCACTTTTGAGAAAAGAGATTTCTGAAAGTTGTCAAGACCCTGTCGGCTTTCCCCTGCAAACGAATGTTTTCATGTTTCCTTCGCATAATAGATACCCATCAATTGTGTCATCTTCAAAATGCTGGGAAAACATTTTGATTGTTTGATTCGAACACCTTGCTGAATCAGAGGTTCCATTTCGTTTTCATTCTCCTGGTTCATTACCGAGACCATAAGCGTCATAGAACATATGTATTTGACATTCAAGAAATACCTTTGATGTAAAATACATTCAGTTGCTTTTCCTGTCTTTAACAATCATAGTTTTAAATGCGTAGATTTCCAGTACTAAAATATTTATTACAGAAGCCGATTGGTGAGCGACTTAGGAAAAAAGCTAATAAAATTAGATATTGCACAAAGGAGTCACCTTGAAAAATAAAATAATTTGAATTTAAACAAAAGGATAACAAAGAAACTATAGAAATCAGTGTAAAGGTTGCTTCTGTACCTATTGCTATTGGAGCTTTTAATTCATTCAATGAAATTCCATATCAACCATAATTAAAAGCTAATGCATTCCACTCGTATAAATAATTTGAAAATATTGACAAACCATCGAAAAATTACAGGTTGAGGTAGATAGTAAGGTTAAAAAAGGACCTTTGAAGAATATCTCGCCACTTAAAAATAATGAACGGCAAACAACCAGTTACTTACAGGTATAGGATAGGATTATTGGAATCACGTACATAACTAAATAAAGTGATTACGTCCGATTGTAGTCTTAATGACATCTATCACTTTCGGAATAGTGCTCTTATAAGCCTAAATACCGAACCTATTCTCTGAGTATATCCCAGAACTCTGAAATTGTCTTCTTGATTTGTGGGTTCTTAGGTACTTCGTTGATTATGAACAAGACACTACTTCTAACTAAAATTTTTATTTTATTTCTTTATAAATATAAATTTCACAAACTGTAAATTAAATCTAAAATTGCAAGTTTTTGCTCTTGATCGAAGCAATCGTGAATATCGCACCTCTACCAACCCGCAATTCCCACTGCCCCTTCCACCACTTTCCTTTTACTAATGCCCATTTTTCATATATTAATTACCAGAACTTATAATTTAATATAGTAAAACCACTTATTACATAAAGGGGACGGGTATAACACCCCCCATTAAATTAACATTCGGAAACAACTTAAATTATTCACAAAGTAGTAGAATGGGAGTTTAATGAAACTTTTCAACAGGTAAGTTATATAACTTTAAATTCTGTACATTATGAGTTCCCGCGGAAGCTCCAGTCGAATGTTCACGCAATGCATATGCATTTTTCGCTACCTAACCTTCAATCGTACAAGGACAACGGTATAATAAGAGACACTACTTGATGGTCTTATCCTCAGCTTATGACTGGGGATGAGTTCTGACCCACACCTTGTCCCGTACTGACAATTTCTCAATTGGTCGTATCCTATTATACCGGCGCCGACAACGCTCAGCCTTATTTAACGGTTTTTCCCTCGTAAGAACGATACAGTCACCATTTGCATTGAGCTCCACTGCAGGACGATCTAACAAACCCTCAAGAGGATCTGGCCTGGATCTACCAAACATTACTTCATCTGGAGTGAACCCAGTGCACCCATGAATTACTGAGTTCAACCAAGTTTTAGCCGTTTTCAAAATATACGCCCATTAAGTGTGTTTTTCGAAACAGTAAGCCCTCAGTATACTACCTATCTCGCGATTTATACGTTTAGTAGCATTAGCTTGTGGAAAATACACGGATGTAAAGATCTTACCTACTCCATTATCGCTAAGACATTGATTCCATTGATTGCTACTAAATTGGGCCCCGTTATTAAATAAAATCTTCTTAGGTTTTCTTATTAACCAAAATAATCTGTATTTAAGCATCTTAAGATTGACTGTGCAGTCCCTCGTTTTATTGAATATAACCGAACAAATTTACTGAAAATTTCGAACATCACTAATAACTGATTAACACCTTCACGTGATACAGATAACGGCCCCATTAAATCCACACTAACAATATCCAAAAGTCCTTCAGGCAAAATTGAACATAGCTCCCCGCGCAAACGCGATTCAGTTTTAGATTTCTGATAAACTTTATAACCCCCCATTACTTTATGGATCGTAGTTTTCATTTTTCCCCAAAAGCAATATTTTTTTAGCAACGCCATGTACTTATCGGCCTCAAAATCCCCATTAACTTCGTGTTCTTCTTTAATTAAGGGAACTAGTACATTCACTGGGACTACCAAATGAAATCCTGGACTCTCGCCTATACAAGATACCGTGATACATTTCAAACCAGGGGATATAGCGAGGTTACGGATAAAATTTTAACAATATGGATCTTAATTCTGTAATTCAATAATGTTTTTAAACCAAATGCGGACGCCACTAGAGAACGACTTCGCCATTCCCACGGCAGCCTCTATTTTAGATGATCCTGGCACCTCCGCCAGACTGATTTTTCCCTGGGAATCGTAACAAAACATGGGCTACTACATTTTCGTTACCCTTACAATACTCAATATTGAAATCGTACTCTATCAGGAACAATACCCACTGAGTTAAACGAGAATTCAATAAATAACACGATAATAAGAAAGATAAAGCCGTGTGGTCAGTGATAATTGTCTCCTTTTGACTAAGAATAAAATTGCGCCATTGATTAAGAACGTATACTGCAGCAAATGCATTCTTCTCGGTCGTAGTGTAGTTTAGTTCAGACTTTTGGAGGTAACGACCAACATAACCGATAGCGCCCCTATTTTCTTTAATTATTTGATATAGACAAGCACGAAAACCAATTTTAGAACCATCAGTTTTAATGTAATATCGATAGTTGGAATCTGGATGTTTCAGCATGATAGCGTCTAAAACTATTCGTTTTAGAGAACTAAAAGAATTAATTTGCCCTTTGCTCTATTTCCAACTAGTATTTTTTTTTAATAAGGAGGTTAGATCATGACTAACTTCTGAAAAACTGCAAAACTTTATATCGTAATTTATGATTCCTAAAAAGGATCTGAGGCTTTTATGGTTTCAAGGAACTGGAAAATTTTGGATCGCTATCACCCTTTCGGGATCTAATTTAATCCCTTCCCCGTCTATAACATGCCCTAAAAACGAGACCTTTTTTTTGAAAACCTACATTTTTGAAGTTTTACTGACATTCCAGATTTCCTTAACCGATCAAAAATTATGCTAAGGTATTGAAGATGTTGTTCTTTGTTTTCGGGAAAAATTAACAAATTATCTACGTATGGAATTAGAAAATGATCAAAATCGGTCAAAATTTTTGCCAAACCCTTAATAAAAGACGCCACCGAAGTACTGAGACTGAAAGGTAGTAAACTGAACACATACGTACGTTCTTCATATGAGAAGCCGGTGTATTTTGACAGAATTGTCTATATAAATTCGCCAGTAAGAAGTGGGTAAATCTAGCGCACTATTTAAAGAACGTTTCATGAGGATTAGGAGGCACAACGTGGTTTTTCACCATTACCTTATTAATGTGTCGTGCATCTAAACATACACGAATAGCCGAGTCCTTTTTCCCAGCCACTACTAACGAACTGATATATTCCGTTTGAGTTTCTCTAATAACCCCCACGTTAACATCTCATTAATTTGACGATTCACTTCTCTCCGGAAAGCTTGCGGAATCGGGTAAGGTTTAATATAAAAAGGAGTTTCATCTCGCAACATGATTACATGTTTATATTCAGACATCCTGCCCGATTAGTTCGAGAAAATATTCCTAAATTCTTTCAATAACGCAAAAAGTTTAGTTTGGTACGACGTATCAAAATTTTTTGATTGCCCAGCAACCTCATTCAGACTTTCGTACGAATACGGAAGTAACTCTTTTGACGTTCCAAGCTAACAATTTTCATAAGATGGTTCTGGTGCGATCCCATCTAAAGCAATTTGTGATCACCCCAATGTACCTCATAATTTAATTAATTTATTTACCTGTCCAAACATCCCTTTTATAGATCCTTTTAATTTCAATATGATTTCATAATCCATAATCCAACCATATCCCAATATAGCATCCCTAATTAGTCTTGGAACAACTGAATAATTGAAGCAAACATCCTCGAATTTAAATTGTAAATAACCTTGTTGCTTTACTTTCTGTTTCTTTTCCCCACACTGCAGAAATAGTTATGCAATTGATGGGTAAAGCAGACAAATTCGATTTGAACTTTGTAATCGACTTGAGAAAAGTTTCCAATATGTAACTTGTCTGACTTCCCGAATCAATGAGTACTTCGCCTTTTAATTCTGTAACATTCTTTTTTTGAGATCGACCAATTTTTATTAGTTGGATCTATTTTCACGCCGTAAATTTTCAGACGCGCTTTGGGTTGCTTCACTCCGTCTTTATTTATTTGAATTCCCGAGAATTATTTATCTAATCCTGTCGCGAGCCAAAAGGCATTGTGTGTTAGTTATTGGTGAAAGATGCACTTTATTGTTTCTGATCCGTTTAATTACGATAACCTTTGTGGTTTACTCTATTTCTTGAGATAAAACACGTACATTTTTTAGGTGAGTAGGCAAGGTTGGTTGATCGATTTCTATTTATTTATTTTCTAGTGTTTTAAGTATGGGTTTCAAGATGCCCGTCGAGTTTGGGAATTCTCCGGTATGCTTGTAACGTCGATTGCTTCTGAATGAGCCCCGAGGTTCCGCTTCAAAGATTTCCTTTTGCCGTAGTCTACCTGCTGTCTTTCCATGCTGGAGCCGCCCCTTTGCTCTCATTCTGCACGGCCCTGGTACGGCGACCCACGGTTTTGCGAAAAATACCCGTTCGGCAACCTCGAGGCAATGATCTCAAGATATCAAGGATAGAATTCGTTTTATTTTCTTTCTCTGAAAACTTCTACCACACAGGTCAGTTTATCTTAACTTTTCTACTGGCATACGCCGAAGATGGCGTAAGCTAGTTACGTTTTGGGACCTGCGAATTGCTGCTTGCGTTCCGAATATTTATTTTCTACAGTTTATTATTTTGTGCTACAGTAAAATTAGGCATAATTAATTGTTATAATTATTTAACTTTGCCTGTAAATATTCTGCTAATAATTTTGAAACAGTAATTAATATTTGTTCTATAATAGTAAAATCCGTTTGTAAATGCAACGATTAATTATTTGCGATCGACGCTAAATGTATAGCCCGAGCGCGACTTCGAGTCTCCCGGAGCGTCGCGTGTATGCTTACACGGCCCCCTAACATTAACTTACTTTAATACTTTTACTTATTGCTTCGAATATATTTCTATAGGTTATGATTTATGTAAAGGCGTTCTTGGATAAAACTAAATTTAATTAATTGCGTACGAATTTTGAACATTCATTTATGTTTTATTTAAAATTAATGCCGTTCTTCACTGCAGTGACGACCGTCAGTTTAGTTAATTTAATTGTTAATTCCCTTTTTTTAGATCCTTTGACCTCAACTAGATGCTTTACATTTAATTTAAATTAGGGTATTTAAGTTCACGAATACCTAATATTAATCCGTTTCAAATTTTGACATTTTAAATTCTATATTTTAATGTTTTGCTTTGTCCGTGAACAGCGCGCGATAACAAGGCTCGATACTACAACTTTGCAGCACACATGTGTTAATTTAACTTGAGGTTCTCAACATTTTTATATTAATTGTATACCTTACTAGTCATTTTACTTATGCAGGCAGTCCCCAGAATTTCGTTGAGTTTTTACTGTTATGTTCTAATAAAAGATTTTTATAAACTATACGTCTGGTAGATGTTCACAGTTGCTTTCCGGAACGAAAATAAACTGATCTTATCCTTACTTTAATTTTTCTTTTCATTTATGTACTGTTATACCGTAATTAATTTTTGTTTCAGCTTATTTATAAATATGTTTGCTAATGCTTTTCTGCATAACCTTAAGTATATGAAGCAGAATATCTACGAATAATTTTAAGTCCAACTTTTATCGCCGATTTAATCTACGAAGTTTTCACTCTTGTGCGTCGAGATTAATACTAGCATTTTTCAATTACAAGTGTATGGCGCCCAATTTCTTTCCTCTCTTTAGGTATTTGAGGTTGTTTCCAGTGCAAGCTCGTACCAGTTTCGGGACCACCCGGCGTTCGTCAGCACCGAGTCCTAGATTTCCGCCAGCGACACTGGGAACGGAACTTGCATCTGCCAATCACGATATTGTGTTCGATGGTTATCTCGCCCATCTTCTTTTTATAAGTAACTACTCCCCACTCCCTATCCTCCGCCGCACTAGAGCCGACCGAAAATTTTTCTTTAATTTTTGATGCGAAGCGTGATCCTTCTAGTAAGGCCCCAATGCGCTCGGTTATCCAACTTTAACGTGACAATTCTTCTACGCACGCAACTACTGTTGGACGAATAATATCCCTTTGACCTACTTCTTCACCTACCTCAAGCAATTAATTGGGATTTGAATCAAATACTGCATTAACCTGTGCCTTTTTTCATTATTTATATTAGAAGACGTATTTATGTTATTACTTCTACTTAATGAAGAAGTACCGTTACTAGCAGCATTTGAGGTCGATGGACTATTACTATTACTCCTATAACGATTTTGGTCACCAAACTCTCCTCTATTTTCCCTCCAATTATGATAGCGACTTTCCTAGCAGTCCTCGTACGTACTATCTAAATCCCGAAGATGCTCCTCAATTTTATCAAAAGCTAAAATTGCTTTGTTGCTAATGCTGCGTCTTATTTCTGAAGGAAAATGATATATAATATATTTTACCGTTTCTTTCTCCGTCATTGTTTCATCTAAATATTTCGTAGTTTTCATTAATTTAATAAAATATTCGGCTATTGATCTCCATTGATATTAACCAAATTTTAATTTATGAAATGCCTCCCTTTATTTATTTGTACTCTAATATCTTGCTAAAAACCCACGTTGAAAATCTTCAAAATTTTTGTTGTTTTTAAAACTACTACCTAATTCTAAATTATTTATACGACGGATTTGCCAAATAATCTACTGGAAGCACTTTTTTGTTTTTGTTCGACTGACAGTCTTAACTTATTCAAATTTTCACCAATCTGCATTAAATTACTATTACAACTTGAATTCATTTAATCTAACACATTCGTTAATCTTTTTAACGTAACTTCAATATTGCTTTCCTCAACACTTGGCGTTTCCGAGTCGCACTTTCTATCCTTTTTTTTTCGGCATTTTATCTCAAAATTTATACTTTAAATTTGAAACAATATGTATTATTACTTGAATATTTCAGACTAAATATTAAATCATGAAATTGTTCTATGAAACTTTTTTTTAACCTGCAAAAATTTGTTGTATCAAAGTTATAATAATATTTTGCTAATCCGTGCAATAAACAATTCTTTCTTCTCACGTTTCATATATCTGGCACTGCTTGAACGCCGCGTCAACTCAAACATTCTTTTCCTTGACGTCTATGTAACATTTAATTTAATTTACCAGCGTTTTATAATCACGAAGAATCCTTGTTATTACAAACAGTCCTAGCTGAAGCGCCAATGAAACTGTCTTCTTGATTTTGTGGGTTCCTAGGTACTTCGTTGATTATGAACAAGGCACTACTTTTAACTAAAATTTTTATTTTATTTCTTTATAAATGTAAATTTCACAAACTGTAAATTAAATCTAAAATTATAAGTTTTTGTTCTTGATCAGAACAATCGTAAATATCCCGCATCTACCAGCGTGCAATTTTCACTGCCCCTTCCACCACATTCCGTCTACACTAATACACTAATGCGTACTTTTCATATACTAACTACCAGAACTTATAATTTAATACAATAAAAACACTTATTACATCAATGGGAGAGTATAACTCTGCATATTAACATAGTCGATTAGTTCCGTCAGGTATTTAAATTTTCACAAAGATTTCAAATTTTCCTTCCTTTTGGCTTAATCTAGATGAACGACTTCATTGCCGTGGTGTAACTTACATCAAAGCGTATAGTTTTCAACTTTTAGTTCATTTGAAGGCAGTAATATAAGATTCTTCTGCTATAAAAATTGCTGCCCTGCCTTGGTCGTACCGATAGACTCAGCATTCGCGGTAAAAATTTGTTATTTCAGGCAATGCACTTTAACCCTACGCAAAATTTAGTATGTCGTTATTGGTGTTCGATAAAGAAATTGACAGAGATAGAAGACAATAATTTTAGGTATTGTGTAATACCTAAAATTCGAAGATATTTTGAAAAATTGGCAAAGTCAAGATTTAAACCAAATCACAACTATAGTTTTTCTTAGTTTACAACAAAATTTGATATACACCCATCATCACTGCGCATCTGACATTTTGATGTCAGATTTTTAGAAAATGCAACACAAGAATAAGTAAGTACCAAATATCGATTGTGAACTCTTCTTCACCTTAAGACTTCGATACTTCATCAACCAGAGACATTATAGAGTTGACTGTAGATTCTATTCATATAAGTATAAAATGGTTAACTACTTAACTTGGTAGTATTATACTAAAAGGACAACTTCGACGAATAAATGATATCATTTTACTTGTTTCAATCAGAGGATTCATAAGGGCCAAGAAAACTGTTACATGCGCAGTAATTAGAACTATAGATTATATACATTCTTGATTCTTTGTCACAAAAAATTTCCCTTATCCTGATGATATTCTTTACAACTGTGAACAAAACATTAGCTTTCACCATTCTCCTCTAGCAGTCATTTAGGGTTTCTGCATCTTGAATTTGTGATTCCAACAGTTGCTATAAAAAACACAACATAACTCAATATTTGTGAATCTTTATAATCATTTACTTAGTTACTTAAGACAATTTCATTCTTATCTATTAGGTAAATTAAATAAAGCTTGCTTGACGAAAATTAAATAAACAAATAACGGATTTACGAGAATCTAAAGGTATTATGCAATCGAAGTTCCGTGATGGAAGTAAATTTTATTTAATACAATTTAATTTAGAAGTAATTTTAAGAGATGTATATTTTCATTATAAAGATTACCTCGGCGAAGGTTGGTTGGAAGAAATATTAATTTAGATTTGCATTTACATTTTATGTTATTAAATTTAAAAGTAATTTTGGTAAATTTCTCCGTAAGTTTTGTAACAATTTCTAATTGCCTAAAATCAATACAACGGTTTTCTAAGTTCCTATTTTCGAATTTATTGCTAATAGTTGAAAGAAGTGAGGTTTGTTTTTCTCTGTTCTTTTAAAGTATAAAAAAATGTCCATTTTTTAATTTTAAAGCTGTCGCGTCGTTATGATGGCCATTTTGTTGTAATCGAGAAAAAACGTGAAATATCACGCTATATTTAAAAAGCACTTTCATACAAGCTGTGCATGGAGACAATGCTAATGATCGTTCTTTACATTACAACAACTTGCATCCCTCGCAAGAGGATCTAATGCGGCTTCAAGTGAAACATTAACGTTACGCTTTCGAGTGACTTGATTTGCAAAAGGAATGAAATATTATGATGAAAAATGAATAAAAACCCTTAAATGGCTTCGGCAATACTCTTTTAAACAATAAATTAAAAAATTTTGAACTGAGCCAACTAATTTTCAAGCATTTTTCGTACATATGGATACATTTTAAGTACATGCAATTTTGGTATTAGTTATAACTATTTTCATTTCATAAAACAACTAGAATTGCTTCGTAAACAGATATAATAATAATTAACAAAGATTTGAACTATACAAACCATGCTTATGAGGAGTCCACTCACCAAGTAGTAAAGCTTCCCGCATGTCCTTTATGGGAAGACTTTGAACTACACTTTCTCTATCGCCTTTCCAAAGTACAGGCGATACGGAAGCTACGCATTTTACCCTCATCGAACCACCTAGAAAGTGGCGACTGCTAAGGGAGAAGCGCAACCCAAGGGTAACTGACATTAAACCGTGCCGGTGTTGCACCTGAGGGTAGTAAATTAAAGCCTCTGGACTTACGACCTGCAAATAATTAACTAGAATTAATTTGTTAATTTAAAACTCTTGATTACTTGTAAAGTCAAAACACGTATTAAACTGAATGTTATTTATTAAATATTCACATCTAATTCTGTAAAATTTGTAGACTGTTTAAATAAAGATAATTACTTGTGTATTATTGATTAAGACGTATAAAGTAAAATTTACTGTCACTTAAAGTTTAATTTAGTCACAAATTTAACACTACTCTATTTAATTAATGAAATAGAGAGGATGGCATCTTTGAAGTTTTGTAATTTAAATTATTACACGTTTTTATAATAATTTTAACAAATTTAAAGCTCTACAAAAATTACTCAGAAATAAATCTGATATGAAAACTCAATTTGTTTGGATGTTGCATTCTAAAAGTCTTATATCTTAACAAAGAATATAAACATTGAATAAATAGCTAGTATGAAGAGAATGACAAATGCTTCTTATGTATAATAAATGACCATTGACTATACTAAGTAAGATTTTTTTAAATAAAGTTTAAGTACAGGAAATAGTAATAATTCTAAAGTTGTATCGACCAGTTCCTTTCGCATTGTAAACAATTACAAAAAACATATTCAGACATTAGTTAGCTGAAGAAAAAGTCTCCATCCACTGAATTATTAATTGTAATTGAGATAATGGACGCAGAAATCTTGCAATGTCAAAAAGAATTGCTGCGAAAGCCCTCTTGGGAAACTTTATAGGTTTAACTACATTTACAGGAGTGGCACCGAGTTATTAGGTCAAACATTATTTGTTCAACATTTTAAAAATATTTAGACCAAATTCAAAGTTGATTTTAATAATAATAGAATAATTGAACAATCTAGTTGAATGTATCGCTACAACATTCAATTGATCCTGAATGTTAATTTCAAATCAATTTTAAAACCCATATACATTATTTATGTTTATTTCTAACTGCTAGTTACTGAGCCAAACAAGGGCTAAATGTAAATAAATAATAAAATCGAGCCATAGTAATAGAAAAGGCTAAATTATTCATCGATGCATAAACTTCTGAATATTTAAGACGTGTGCGAAAAATTAAACAGAATTGCTCATGTTAAGTCAATTAAATATTCCTGCTAAAGTTAATGCACTGACTACTAAGTATAAAAATCCACTTAAAACAATGGAAACGCGTTGTTCTTGTTGGTTAAGTATGAAAATAACCAGAATTGCGAAATGTAAAATTAAAGAAGCACAGTAAATGTGCTTTCATCAAATTATTCTCTATTTATCCTTATTCAAGTTTATAAGTAATCCAAGTGGAAGAAAATTGATTCATCTCAGAATAATCCCTTCTAATTACTATTAATTGATTGCAACATTCTATAAAACGTAGATAAATAATAAATCAAATTACAGAAGTCTCGTCTTATTCTGCTATAAATAAAAATGTAATTTTAAGGACATATCTATTAACGAATAAAACTTTTTAACGTATTGATCCTAAAGGTGTACCAACCCGTCCCATATAATACAGGAATATAGTCCTTCAGCTAGTTTAAATAAATATCTAAGAGGGAAAGTGTGCTTTATCCAATATTAAATATTGTGTACTCTCGAAGGAAATCAATTGTTAGGCGTCACAGGATTACTGTTGCGATATCCAGAAACGAATTGGTAACAATTGTTGATTGAGTGACAATCAATATACAAAATGATGATAATCATTACCAAATTAATTAAATCGGTAAATAAATCCACCAGATGCCATGAAGTCAACCATCTAATATATTACAATTGTATAAATTTAAATGAGTTAATCAGTTTAAGAAAAATTCAAGAAAGCAAATAAATACAGCAATGTACATTTATCAAGGTATTCACGTAATTTTCCTGGTTTTCGACACGTTGCATAGACTAGGTGACAGTATTAAGTAAAGTTGCACTACAAGAAATTCAATTAACAGTTATAAACTACATTAAGGGTTGCCATTTTAGGTATAATTGTTTGTAGATTGTAAATTAGAATTTGAAGCTTTCTTTTATGGATTGAAATATTCTTCGTAACAATTCTTGAAAGTAGGCCACAACCAAATAGCCAAATGGTGATTATGTGAATCCAAGCCGTTATTAACTAATTCTAAATTTTGTTGCACATGATCTAGTCTCGATATAAATTGATGTAATTTACCCAATTCAAACAATGTTTGATATTATAAGTGAAGCGGGATTATTAAATCTCCAATGGAGAATCGCTAAAATAATTTTTAAATGTGAATTTACGAAATAACAAAATTTGAAATAAATAGGAAATATGTTATACGTTAAGCTTACCTGCAAAATTATTGCGGAGATTATCGAGAAAATAGCAATTAGATGAGGTAATTTAGTACCAAACTATTGTTAGGCATAGTTTGTATAAAGGGTACGTCAGAAATATTGTCAAAACTACCGCTACTTTTATTTTTTAACTCAAGGTTCTTTAAAAATCCATAAGCGTGTATGATGAAACATTATTTAAGGATAAATAATAAATTTTTTATATTAAAAAATGTTTAATAGTACTGAATTAAATGCATATTATTAAAGTAGAAAGTGCAAAATTTGGAATGATTAAATCTGATGTTAGAAATAAATAATATGCAAAATTCGATTAACAACTTAAAAATCATTTAAGTAGAAAACAATAATTTAGGATTCAAAACTGATTCAAAACTTAGAAACGGAAGGTCCAGCTAATATAATTAGAAATGCGGTAGTTGAAAAGGTCTCAAGTTATTTCACTCCCAAGATATGAGTGCTGGCTAGTTTTTACGCAATCTACTAAATTATTAGATGATTTTTAGAAATTCCAAAAAGCTTCGGTTTTCGATTCGTTTCTTGACAATTAATGTGAATTTTGGAAACATGCTCTAGTTATGTAGTTGTAGCTATTTACTCTTTAGTAAATAGCTTGAATTGAAGACCTTAATACACAATTCTCTTAAAACCCTTTCCAATTTATAAACAATTTTCGTATTGGAATATCACACTCAATTTGTTTACTTAATAATAAATAGCTATCTTTGCAACAGATTCAAAGCCCGGCTGTAATCACACTGAAAAAGGCTTCAAAATTCAGTCTAAAATATTGAATAGTACCCGAAAAAAATTAGGATGCCCAAAATTATTTGATGAAATCCCTCCTTGGCATGACAAAATAAATTAACAAATATCAAGGACAATTTCTATATTCACCGATGACACCGGTGGAGATAATGTCCTATGCCAATTACTTCGAATTATCTTAAATTTGCACTAAAGAAATAAAGCAACATTTTACAGAACCTTTAAAGGTGGAAAAACTTCCAGAGAAAATAAGTGTGATACTGAACGAGCTGAAATTTTTCAGATAATTAGAAAAAATTGCGGCAAGCAGCTTTGCGTGGAATTAAGTTCTTTTCATGCATTGTAAGCGCGTCTAAAAATATAAAGCCTTTTATTTATAATTTGGGGAATACCCTGTATATAGGAAAACATTAATCCCATATTCTGTCAATACTAACATTTACAAATAAGGATTTCTTTATCATTATAAATTCTATTTTTAAAAGTAACTTTTGAAAACCCCTGATTTTCAAACG
>JAHWXV010103464.1:0-23791 GCA_024586415.1 Phrixothrix hirtus
TGTGCTGTATAAAAATTAAGTTGCAACTTGATGAGTGAATGCACAAATTCCTCCCTTTGTTTAAATCCAAACCTCTCCTGTTCATTAACAATCTCTGTATGTACCCCAATCCTGTTAATTAGTTCATTTTGGCTAAACCGACTGCGATATTCATTCCGAACGTTTCGGACTTAATACATATAACGTACTCCATGCCTGCTAACGCAGCTTCTGTCCCACTCTCCTTCTGAAACTACCTGAGGCATTTGTAAATCGACACCATACCAGCGAAAAGGCTACGGTTAATATATATATATATAAGCAAAACATCATTTTATTGGTCGTTACACACCTAAGGCCTACTTGGAATATGTTGGAATCGGTTATCCTAAAGTAAAAAGAGCTTGAGTATTAAATAATACGTCCAGGGAATATAGTCTCAACTTCTAGTACGAAACGAACTTTTGACTTAAATTCATTTATGCCGAATGAATACAAGTGATTTCAGCGATAATAATATGGATAAACCTTCAGAACATAATTTATTTAATCTAAATAGAATAACTCAACAAAACGGTTTTTGGAAATTTGTACATATTTACAAATAATAATCAAAATTAAAATATTCAATGCAGAAAGGAGTTCTTTAAATTGTTGCAGGTTTAACAGACGTGGGGTGTCGCTTAGCTATATACAGAATGCGCTCACCGTTCGGCGATCGTTCTGCTCTCTTATTACGTTATGATGACGCAGTTCAGTCTTCCTCAACATGCAAAGCGGGCGAGTTCCTTCGCGTAATTAATCAGAAGATACGGCTAATGATATCTTTCCTCACTCGTGACCAATACCACTCGGTGGATGAAAATATCTTGAGAAGTCGTCGTCAAACAGACTTTTGCTACTTAGCAACGCAAAGATGCTTGGCGACGACGTAATCACAGGTTACGCAACGCTTGAGATTCCGCTACAGTACTAACTCGAAGCTCGGATATTTATTTATAACCAAGACAGAACCGCTACAAAGCAACACATTCCCTCTAGAATATAAAATCGCAGGAAGACGGTCAGCACAAGGGGTTTATACCTTCGGACGACTGAACTAGGTTCGTCGCTTAATTCTGCGACGACGGTTTTAATATTTGAATCTAAACTGAAACGGCTGACGAATTCTTGTAAATAGCAAAGCGTCTTACTTTGCGTTCACGAAATATAGCTAGATCGTAAAGGTAAAGTTAAATACAAAATATTCTCATATAGAAAATCGTTCGATGTGAATTCGAGTAGAGATCTACAAGAACTCTTCTTTCGGCTTGAAAGTTTTGTGCTTTTATACATAATTCTCATTCTTCGCTCTTTATTCTGCGAACGAAATGGATACTGGTGTATTCAGTCTTTCGTTGACGGATAGCGGACTGCCTCATGTGTTTGATTATCAATTTATTTATAACTTAATATTGTGAAATTTCAATTAAAGCTTTTCTGTTAATTAAAAGTAGTTTTGAGATTGTTCCAATATGTAATATATTTTAAGAAGCAATCTTTATTAATTGTTAAATAGTTTTGAGCGGTTTCTCAATGTTTTAAATACGGATTATTATTGCGCCATATTTCTTTATGCTTATATCTTAATTATTTACAATTTATGGTTACTCAGGATAATGAACAATGAACATGGACTAGCTTAAGATGGTTCACTCTTGGTTATATTCTTATTGTCTTTTATAATGTCTTATCTTTACAATTTTCCGAAGTTTCATGTAAACACAAATGTATGCGCGATTTGTTGCAAATCGATGTACGCGTCACTTTTACACTTTAACAGTTTCGCGGGAAATGATACAATTGTGACTTATTAAAGTTGTTTGGTCTCGTTGGCTTTTTTTGAATTAAAAAACGGTTTTATGTCAGCTGATTATAAGATTTAATTTTTAATCGTAATGGTAGTTTTATTTCTTGCTAGTTAAATTGTTTGTAAAAATCACATTTTCTAAATTAATACAAATAAGTTTGCTTTAAAATTTGTAACGTGTTCAATGGGGGAATTCTAAAACAGAGTAAGCGATTCTTTTTACTTCAACCAGTTAGAATATTATTCCTTAAAAGTTACTATCGTAAACAAAAAAATCAACTGGAAAATACATCTTGTGTGAGACTCATGTGCTGGTATCAACTTATTTTAACGTTATATTCTAGAATAAATATTTGTAGAATTAAATGAGTAATACACATTAAGAGCAAAGATATTATTATCCGCCTCGTCGCGACGTGCACACTAGAGTTGGACTTAATGCTATAATTGTTAATATTTAGAAAACTATGTCGTCGAAAAAAAATTATAAACAAATTTTGTTCATAAGATACCCGCAGTTAGTGGGCTGTCAAATATTTTTGGGAAACCCTATATACAAAATCGTTTTCCTCAAAATAAAATAAACATAGAATGTTAAAATTCAACGACTCGTTAGGATGATGCATGTAGTAGCAATCCGGCGAGGTGTGGTCAAGCCATCTACTTCACGGTGTATATATGATAACAATTTTGCATGCTCAGTCGACCTCGAGTCGCTAGAATACTCGCGACCTGTTACTGGTGATGTAACTGGCTGCGTTTAGGTTTCCGTCAATGAAGACCAAGGTTATTTGTTACCGTAACACATTGCATCTCTAATGCAATGAGTAACAACAAGGTGCGTAAATCATTAAGGTAGTTCAAGGACAGGCGGATCAATTTGCATGATGACCCGCCATCTAGCCGACCTTCTTTAATCACAGACTAGTTGACGTAAGAGTTCATGAAGACCAACGGTTCACGATTTTGCCTTTGTCACAGGAAGTTACACAAATTTCAAGGTCAATGGTATACAAAATCGTTTATGTTCGCAATGGATTCCCTAGCTGCTTTCTGAAGAATACAAAAAAGGAGAATCGCCATCTCTGACCGGATACAATGTGCATAGAAATAAACTTTTGGAGCACACTGTCACAGAGGACGAAAAATGTGTGTCTCACATGACTACAGAAAGAAAGCTTCAGTCAATGGGAAAGTGGCACATGAATTCTGCAAGTAAAGTGAACGTCAAACAGACAATTTCAACACGTTAGGTTATGGCAACTACGTTTTGGGTCCGGTATGATGTTTTGCTAGATAATCTTATGCCACACAGTTGAACAATAGTTCAATTACGTATTGTGCGATATTCGTTAAGTTTCCGCTCGCCATACAAAATAAGCGAAGTGCCCTAATGGTATCTGGAAGTTTGGTACTACATGCCAATGCACGACCTCATTCTGCTGATTAAACTCAAGAGTTAATTAGATCTTCTAGATGGGAACAAATAGAGCACTCATCATACAGTCTGGACCTTGCATGGAGTGATTGCCGCCTGTAGGAGGAGATTCTCATTAGTTAGCGATTTGACACCGATGGAGAAGTGAAAATAATAGTTACAGATTAGTTTTCTTCACTGATTTCTATGATGTGAATTAATGTGAATTAATAAAACGTTGTGATAAATAGTTAAACGAAAAATGAAACTATGCAGAAAAATAGTTTTAGGCGTAAGAAGTGAAATAAAACGTTTTTTGAAAATAAGATACGATGAAAGAACAATGAAACGTTTGTTTTCTACTTTTCATCTAAATAACGTTAATAGATACGATTTTGTCGCTAAATTGCGGAATTTACTTCATAGGCATCCTAAAAGTTTAGATTTAAGTTTGACTCCGGATCAGGATATACTGTACGGTGAGACAAAGCGGCCACGCAAAAGCACACGTCATTTCCTACATTAACGCAAGCATGCTTATGAGGTGACAGTTCAACATGCTCAGGTCCATGAATGCATAATTGTACATCAAAAGTGCGTTATCACCTTCGCTTTAGATACATATTCCACGTGACGTATTGTTTCTACAATAATGTGTAATTCTAAATACATAATTATACATCAAAAGTGCCTTACCCCTTCGCTTTAAATAGATATACCACGTGACGTATTTCTTCTTTAATAATTTGTGATTTTAGATACATAATTTTTACATCAAAGGTGCCTTATCACCTTCGTTTTAGATAGATATACCACGTGACGTATTGCTTCTTTGATATGCTAAAATAGTTGGATTAAAGTCGTATTGAATTTTATTACCCAGAATGCATTGCACTTATGGGCCGAAAATGATCGAAGTTGCATGAAGTTGAGTAACATTATACCAAAACTTGTAGTACTGCGCGGCGGATTAGAAAAGCAGTTTTTATTAGGGGGTGCTCAGGTCCAAGAATGCATACACCAAAGTGCCTTACCATCTTCGCTTTTGATAGATATACTACGTGATGTATTGCTTCTTTGAAAACTGAGATAGCTGGATTAAAGTCGTGAGAACCTTTACAAAGGACTTAAAGTTGCATAGATATATCGGTAATCCGAGCTTGCAAACTTTGTTGTTGTATCGATTTTTCCGTTCAGATGCATTTCAAATTTCCTTCCAAATCTAGTGACATACTTACTTCGAATATCCCCTAGAATCTAGTAACATATTTCTGAGAAATCTCTAGAATCTGCTTTGTAACTAAATCTAGGGTCTTTTTTCCGCTGGGGTTGGTAACACGCTAGCAAGAAAAGAAATAGAGCCATATAAACACATGTATTAGAGAGAGAGAAAAAGCAACATTTATAATTTGATATGCTAGAGGTGTGGAATCAGGACCGACCAATGGATACCTATCGTGACCATAGCAGTTAAAATACCTGCTACCTGTTATGAACGGACCCGGCGAATAGCCTGTTGTGAACGGAGCTATTATGAACGGCTTGTTTGTGAACGGCCTGTTATGAACGGACCTGTTGTTAACGGCCTATTGTGAACAGACCGGTTGCGAACGCCCTGTTGTATGAACGGCCGGTTATGAACGGATTGTTGAGGATAGACCACTTGCAAACAGACTAATTATTATTAGCAACAACAGACCGATTAAATTGCTGAATATGAATGATAAAGACAAAAGAATAAAACGTAAACTATGTGAAAGACCGACGTTTACCGTGTATTTTGGTACTAATCACGTGACATCATAATCCGAGATTGCGCGGTACTACGCATGCTTAGATTTTAAGACACCATGTGACTACGTATATTAAACATATCTACAGCTTTTTTGTTAATTCCTAGCTCCATCAGCTGTTTAGTTAGTCTGTTTTAGACATTTTGAATAAGATTGTGATAAAAATAATTGCCAAAAATGGCATTAGTATCTAAAGCAGATTTTCACACACTGTTGAATGTCAATGAAGTAGAACCTTTGTCTCTAGATGTAGTTGCCAAGGATTACGAACAATTTAGTAAAGAATGGTATCATTTACTTCTAAATGAAGCAGATTTTGGTTTAATGATAAGCTTACCAGATATTAAATGGTGTTCGCTGTGTCGTTGACACTTTGTTTCCGAAGATGAAAGTACAGCACATGAACATATTCATGCTTTAGTTTATTTTACCAATGGAAAATCTGCATTAGCTTTAAGGAAACGTCTACAACGTTTAAGAAAAGAATTACATTTGAAAACGACATTTAAAAAAATATTGGGTTTGGATCACGCAATTTGTGTGTTATTGCATGTAAAGGTGGTCAGAAGCCTTTAAGGCGTGATTTAGATGAATTAAAAAGAACACCTCATGCTTATTATTCAAGAAATGTTGTCAAGGAAAAATAGTTACATGCAAGAGGAAAAATGTGTGCTAATGTGCGAGATGAAATATCAGTATAAAGTGACTTGTTATTTTGACCGAGGATATGAAGGAATTAAAAAGAGGACACTGGCTAACAAAAAACGACGGGAGTTCTACAAAACTAAAAAAGGCATCTCCATTAGAAAAATGTACAAAGAAAAGCAGGTTGAGAAGCAGCGTTTAATTAAACAGCTGATGGAGCTAGGAATTAACAAAAAAGCTGAATTACAGAGGGAAACTATTGTAAAATTAATAAGTCTTTTGTAATTTAATAAATAAATTTTGTCAATTTCAAACAATGTTGATTAATTTGTCCATTATCAGAAAAATTTCCATATGAAACATATGTAATATTGTCCACTATAGACGTAACTGTCCAGAGATGCGCTCCTTGTCCGTGTTGGACTATAAAATTTCTATTTAAATACATGGAGTGTCCAGGGTCGTATGCAGTTGGGAAAAGGGCGATAGTGCAACTGAGGAGCATATCAAATATTACCCCCAGTGCAAGTTTGGAATACTAGTACATGCAGGTTACAACCGTAAGAATTAGAACAATATTTTCAATGCACAATATGAATCAATAAATGTTTTGATAACATAATAATGCATTTATATGTTTTATATGGCGTTTAGAATAAGTTGTAATATGAAACAATAAACATTTTAACACAAATTGTTATTATTCCAATTATGAACTTGAAAAGTTAACCTTTATAGCACCTGACCATAGATGCGACATTCACCTTTACCTTGAGAATGTGCTCGACTAGGGAAGAATTTGCATTGGCTTCGCTGACCTTGGTAGTAACACTGATCCTCACTTTGAGAATGACCTCGGGAAAGTGGTGGGGGATTTGACCTTGTCCTAGAATGCCCTATCTCCCCCTACTTGGGCACACTGTAGAAGTAAAGCTACAGCAGACTATGGGAATTGGCGAAGCAAGCGGCTCCATTCCACGTAATACTACCGCAAGGTTGAATTTATTTAACGACCAGGAGAAGGCGGCTTGCTCTTGGTTTCTAGTTGTACAAAGAAAGAAAGGGAATTTTGATAACATTAGTCCGTTTGCCATTACCAAAGCTATGTATGGTTTAATTGGTGAAGTTAGGAACGTCAGAAAAATCCATGAAGGGCTCCTTATAGAGTGCGTATCTGCGTTGCAAGCGCTAAGATTATCAAAAATAATCTTATTCTGTGGAGTGTAAGTGGAAGTTAATTCTCATGGAACTCTTAATACCAGTAGGAGCGTAGTGTCTTGTAGAGATCTATTGAATTGTTTAGTAGAGGAAATATTGGCGGAAATAAAAGATATGGGCATTATCTCGGTAAGGAGAATTAAAATGTGGAAGAATGGAACTGGACAAGATACTCCAAACCACGTTTTTACTTCTAACTCTCTTACGCTTCCAAAATAAATTAGGGTTGGTTTTACTCACTATCTGTTCGACCATACATTCCAGCTCCAATGAGATGCTTTTTATGTCAGAGATTTGGGCACACTTCAGTAAGATGTACAAATGTAGCAGTTTGCACTTGTGCTAAGTATAAAACACACGATTACGAATGCCAACAACCAAATGTTTGCGTAAACTGCAATGGTCAGCTTCCCTCTCACAGTAATGATTGTTCTAAGTATAAGTTAGAAAGCACTATCCAAAAAATGAAGACCCTAGGAAACATTTCTTATATAGAGGCTAAAAGAAGAGTCACCATTAGTACCCCTAAACCAGGCGTGTCCTATGTGCAAGATAGTAATGCGCATTTAATCGAGGTTAAAGCTGATATTATTAAAGGGGTGGTCGAACAGCTCATGCCATTGATAGGGGAAATAATCAAAAAAGGGCTTTATGCTATAAATACCTTTAAAGCCCCACTACCTGGTAATAACAATATAAGGGTTACTCAACCACCCCAAGTAATTATTGAATTCACACCTGGAAAGCGCAAATAAAATAACAGAACGCCAAGCTCTCTTGAAATTTATTCAAGCGATGCGAATTCTTACGTAACCACCTCAAGTAGAAGCTTAAAAACCAAAAAAAGAAGGGATGGCCCAAAGGAAAGCCCAGAAAGAAGAAGCAAACAGATTCTGGAATAACGTAATTGTCATAAAACGTACCTGTAATCTTATTATGTGGTGTAATTTATTCTGATATCTACACTCAGTTTAGTAATACTTCGTCCTCACCAAATTTATGTACATTATCGCACAATATTCTTTGTAATACTAAACCTTAATTGGTTTATACTTCTACGTTCAACCTTGAAAATCGAAACATCTAACATAATGGACAATATTTTATAATGGAATATAAACGGTTTAGCCTATAATTGTGGAGAACTGCAAACAATATTAGCAAAGAAGTCTCCTTTCTAAATATGTTTACAGGAAACTCACCTTAAACCGGAAAATCTATTTCAAATGCGAGAATAAAAATGTTTTAGAAAAGACGTTGTGCCAAACTTCCACGCCCATGGCGGCGTTGCCATTTTCCTAAAGAAAAGCATCCCTTAAAATCAAGTACCACTCCGGACTCGACTGCAAGCTGTAGCAATCGGAATTGATTGTCCCATTAAGACCACCATTTGTAGCATATATCTTCCTAACAGGATTTTGAAGATCTCCTCTCCCAACTACCTAGACCCTTACTCTTGATGAGAGATTTTAATGCTCACTCCACTTTGTGGGGTTCTAACACTACTAATCGACGGGGGCGGATTATATCCGATCTCATCTTACAATCAGACCTTATTCTAATTAATACTGGAAAAGCTACTCACCTACCGCTGGCATCGGGTAAATTTTCGAACATAGACCTAACTTTATCTAGTCCCTCTTTATTCACCGACATTATTTGAGAGACTTTGGAAGATCTTTACTTTGGTAACCACCTCCCTATAAGCATTGAAACCCTCACTGACAGAAAAGTATCTGATGTCCTAAAACGGTGGCAAACTGAAAAGGGTGATTGGAATTCTTTCCGTTCAAATATAAAAACCCCACAATTTTATAATGATATTAATGAATGCGTAGACAATGTCACCTCTTCCATCCTCAATGCAGGAGCAAAAAGGATTCGCGCTCAAGTGCTAAAAGGAGGAGAAAATGTGTTCTCTGGTGGAATGACGAAATAGCAACGTACGAGAAAAGATGCGTCTTCAACGAATTTAAGCGTCATCCGACATTAGAAAACCTAGTAACTTTCCTACGTAAGCGATCTTTTGCTTGGCACCTGATTATAGAAGCAAAAAGGGAATCATGGAAAGAATACATCTCGACGATTACCAACCAAACCGCTGTAAGTGACATATGGAAAAGGTAAGAATAATAGGAGGTAAGCAATATCGCGCTTCAATTGTTGGCTTAAGCCTAAACGGGAGTACAATATCTAATGATAAGGACATTGCGGAAGCCTTCGCAAATTACTTTTGCTAGATTAACAGCGACGCTAGATTTTCAGGGCGCGTCTTAGAACTAAAGGAAAGTATCGAAAATGATCCTGTAATCTTTCTTATGGATTTTAATCTCCCATATAATTTGCCTTTTACGCTGTTGGAGTTGCAAATTGTACTTCGCAATTGTGGCAACACTTCACCTGGACCTGACACGATAGTATATTCCATATCAAACCTATCTGCATCTTCCCCTACATATTTATTAACCCTATACAACAATATGTGGAAAAATGACATTGACGAACCCAGCAATATAAATAATTACCCACCTATCTCTTTAACTTATTGTTTGGGGAAATTTCTGGAAAAAATGATAAATGCCAGACTGCCATAGACCTTAGAAGGAGGAAAATTGCTTTCTAAATTTCAAACAGAGCCTAGACAACACCACAGTACACTTGATCACATGCATGGTGAACAGCGAAAATGTCGTACAAAACAGATATCTTGCCAGGTATCACCTGGTTGCCGTTAGTTTTGACCTCGAAAAAGTGTACGACACAATGTGGAGATATAGAATCCTTAAGAAATTAAGCGATTGGAACTTTAAGGGATTGTTACCAACATTTATTGCAAATTTCCTGACAGATCGACATTTTCGTGTCCGAATAGGCAATCAAGTGTCACAACTAAAATATGCTGAAAAAGGCATAACACAAGGGTCATCTCGCAGTGCCACATTTTTCTCCATCGCCGTAAGCCACCTTCTTGAAATAATTCCGGAAGGAATTGGTAAATGTATGTATATGGACTATCTAATGATATACCATTCAGCTGAATTTGTAGATCAAATCCAGGACAGACTACAACAAGCCATAAACATTGTAGCCCGGGTAGCTAAATTTACCGGTTACCGCTTCTCACCGGCAAAGACTAAAGCCATCCATTTTAGTCGTCTACGATGTGATTATATCAATCGGCTATTATTGATTGAAGGCATGAGATCCCCATCTTATCATCTATAAAAATTCTTGGTCTTATACTGGTTAGCAAACTATATTGGCGCGAACACATTACTAACATCATCCAGAGCTGCTATACTTCATTGAATATACTTAAATATATAGCTAGCATCAGCTGGTGGGCAGATAGATAAGTCTTAATAAACTCTATAAAAGCCTAATTCGATCACGAATAGATTATGAATCAATAATCTATTCCTCCGCCCGAAGGTCCTGGCTACGAAAGTTGGATACCTTACAAAACCTTTCCTTAAGGTATGTTATTGGAGCCTACAGCACGAGTTAACACGAGCCATATGCTGCAAATCAGGAGTCCCGCGGTTTTCATCCAGGAGGAACGGGATGCTTATGAAATACGCTGTCAAAGTGAGATATTTTCCAACTCATCTTAACTTTAACATTTTTGAATGGAGTCATGTAAAGATATTTGAAACATATCCTACGAAAACTAAACCAGTTGCAATAAGGGTTCCGGAATTGTGCCAAATATCAGGAATTCACCTGATGGGTGTTTTTTTCAGAAAGCATCTAGAATTTCCACCATGGCTATATGAAAAGTCGGAAATAAATCTTGAAATCGCTAGAAGTAGTAAAAAAGATACAGCAGATACCATTTTATTGTAAAAATTCCTACACGAGGAGCATAATTATAAATATCACCAGCTAATTTTTACTAACGGATCAAATACCGAAAGAGAAACTGCAAGTGCCTTTTATACTTCTGGAGAAACACACGGCTGTTGTTCGGTTTTTACGGCTGAATTATACGTCATATGGCAAGTTCTAAAATACTGCGATCCTTCTGAAAACTCTAACTTCTTAGTATGCACTGAATCCACGAGTGCTCTCGAGGCTATATCGGTTATTTCTTGCGACCCGTTAACCCAGGTTGTCTTAAACTCTCTCTATTGATTAAAGCGAAATAATAAACGCATCCAATTCTTATGGGTTCCAAGTCATATTGGTATTCCGGGAAACGAAAAAGTGGATGTGGCCGCAGGGAATTTGTAAACTTAGATGAAGAACCCAACATCGTCTGCCCTCGCCTGGGAGATTTATATCTTTCAATCAAATCTGCCGTTTTAAGGTAATAGCAACGACAATGGGATAGATACGAGGGCCAACTAAGGGACGTTGAACCAAATGTCCGTGTAAAAGACACCAAGATAAAGATGAAAAGACGGGAACAAGTTGTAATCGGGCGCCTTAGAATAGGCCATATAAATATGACGTCCCCTCATTACTTAACAAATACAAGAAAACCAACGTGTGCTCACTAGAATGTTCCCCTCACAATCTCTCATATCCTAAAAGATTGCATTCAATATGAAGACATAAGAACAAGACTAGGAATTACAGGAGAGTTAAAAACCACCCTGAGCACAAAAAGTTATAAAATTCTGTCGTGCAGTTGACTTATTCTCGAACATATAATAACCTTTTATATAAACAAACTAAATGGCTAATGACCTTAATTGTCGATGTCTACATAAAAAATAATAATAATAGAAAAGTTACTTGTGGAAGGCCTGACATTATTTTAATAAATTGGAATGATAGGTAAGGTTTTATCATTAATGTTGCTGTAGCACTTTCCAAAAATGTTATAGCACCAAAAAATGAGAAAACCCTCAAGTATGAACGTTTAGTTGATGAGATTGTAGGTGTGTGGAAACTCAAAAACGTTTCTCTCGTACGGATTGTTGTTTCGGCTACTGGTGTGGTATCTTGGAAATTGGAATCCCACCTTACAAAATTAGGATTGCATCTTGGCCTTCTTAAAATTGTCATATTAGAAACCTGGGATATTGTTAGGAAATTTTTAACTTTAAATTAAACTGCGAATTGATGTGCAAATATTCAAATTTTAGTATATTATTTACTTTTATCCATTACTTAGATTAAAATTTTTAATTTTTATAATGTTAAATGGTTGGATATTCTCCGATTTCACTATAATTAAAAAAAAGTTGTAACCGCAAACAACAATTGGTGTAAATAAAAATGTAATAATAATACCTCCCCCTCCACGACTACTACCTTATAGTTAGGGGTGGGGGGTCAAGGGTCCCCTATAGGGATGAAGCTAAATGTAGTCCAACACCCTAAGCCAAGGTCACTGCGACCGTGATTACGGCTGAATGGCAGCCAGGGTAAATTGGGTTTCGCAAGCGGGGCGCTTTTCTTCATCAGTGGCTCAGTTATAAAGTCGCAGTAGTAACTCGGTGAGGCTCCGCCGTTGATGATTTGACGACTTCCCCACGAGGTGGCGATTCCTGAAAAACGCAAATAATGATGAATTTTACGAATGAAGGTAATAGCCAGGGCGGTATGAGGTTCGGGCTGGTCCCCGATCGGAGTCGCCCGGATGCTCAGTCCAGGGATGGTAGTGAGGGTGACACCTACCATTCTACTATTATCACCAGATCCAATACGGGTAGGCATAATCCTATGGAGAAGGTTGAAGACCCATCGAATATATTTTCAAAAACGAATACCCCGAAGGGTAGATCAAATGGGCCCATTTGTTCGATCAACAGAAATGTGAAAGTTGATTCTCCGAGATTTATCTTAGTTAGGCGGGTAGAGGAGACTTCACTGATCTCAATCCTTTTATTATTGCAAGGGCTATTACAAATACTGTGGGAAAGGTAAGATCTGCCAATAAAACAAAAGAAGGTTTATTAATTGAGACATTTACTGACAGACAAAGTGAGAATTTATTAAAACTTATAGAATTTGCTGGTTTTAATGTCGAGCCGTATCCTCATGAACGGCTAAATTTTTAGAAAGGCGTCATAACGTGCTAAGATTTATTGAACAGTAATGTAGAAGAAATTAAAGAAGAACTCGAAACGTTTGGAGTTGTAGAAATAAAGCAGTTGGCGGTAAAGAGAGATGGAAAAATTCAAACAACGGCTTCATTTGTATTAAGTTTCGCCGCAACACATATACCAGAAAGGGTTAATACCGCCTTCTATGTCAATATGTTTCACAGCCACTTAGATGTTTCAGGTGCCAAAGGTACGGTCATTCATCCATGAACTGTCGAGAATAATAAATTTATATATCTGGAAGCACAATACATGAAGATCGACAATGTAAGCTTCCATGAAAGTGTCCTGATTGTGACGGACAGCACTCTGTACGTTCAATGAACTGTTCTGTGTACAAAACAGAATTCGAAATACAGAAATATAGGACGGAAAAGCGTATGAGTTATAAGAAAGCTAAGATGGAGTTGTTGAGGCTGAAACCACAATTATTTAGAGTCGTATTCACGTATTCATCGGTAGCATCTCAAAATGCAAATCATATCAGTAGTGCTGAGGGTCTGATCAAATCTATATTACCCGAAATTAGAAACATCATAATAGATCGAATCACTAACTTAAAATGAAGCATACATAAAATGTCCGATGAAACACAAAACGAAGGTAAAGGCAAACAAAAGGCACCGTAGATGAAGTAGTTGACTGCCATAATACACAGGATCCTACTAATAAAAGTAAGTCTATCGTATCACAGTCGAGTTTTTTCCAGATTTATCAACAGTCCTGTGAGATGGAAATCTAGACAGGTAATGGTAAGAGGAAAAGAAAATCCGGAAATGTTTCACTTACTTAGTCGAATATGACAAGTACAGAATCAATTAATGAAGTTGTCCTAAGGGAAGCAACCCGTAAGAAAAAGAAAAGGGCTGGCCGAAAGGCAAGCGTCGAGGATCTGTTAACTCATGACCAATTTAGTTGTGATATATTAGCCGTGACATTTATTTTTAGTCATGTCCAAGATATTGTCGTTCAAGTCCTTAATTATTTTAGCTTTACATTTTGATATCGTTTTATATATTGTTATTCATTTATTATATTTGCATATTTGTCATTTTATTTTATATACCTGCCAAGAATAACCAATGAAACAAATTCTAGGATAATATAACCGTAAACATCATTTCTGTTATATTTTATTTTGTCTATAATTTTACCATGCCTTCATGGCATCAACCCGTCAAATAATTCAAATTAATTGCAATAGCTTAGCACATCATTATCCTGAAATCAGATTATAGTTGAGACAAAGCCTTGCTGCATATGTCTTCAGCAAACTTGACCTACTCCTTGACAAACATTCAACTAACGTGAATACAACTGCTTCAGGAAAGACGAACCCATCGGTGGACGAGCCGCTGGTGGAGTAGCGATATATATCCCTTCGGAAATACCTGCAAAATAAATCAATATTAACGCAACCCTACAGATTGTAGGAATAATTACCGACTATCTCAAAAAGATGGCCTTGTGCGGTCTCTACCTACCTATTGACAATTGGACAGCCGAAGACCTGCAAGACAACTACCGAGTCCATTCATATTAATGGGTAACTTTAATGCCCATAATGTGCTCTGCGGGTCAACAAGTAGTAATTTCAAGGGTAGGATCATAGAGACACTGATTGAAGGCAATAATTTGGTTCTTTTAAATAAGGACGTCCCTACATATGTCAATGCTAGATCGAATTCCTTCTCTTCAAGCGATCTGACACTATGAGTCCTTCATTGGCACCAGATATTGAATGGTCGACATTGCTAGAAGACATCTTTTCCGACTATATCCCAATCTTCATTCAATTCTCCTCAGTCACCAGTACAGCAGCTCGTACTAGTCGTTGGTTAATAGAACGAGCTGACTGGAATAAGTTTACAGTCGCAATAACGAATTTGTTAGCTAAGACTCCTCTGTATCAGATTTCACGGCTTTAGTAATCATCTCAATGGAGCAAAGTATACCAAGAACCTCTGGTAGACCCCTAAAACGGATCGTACCATGGTGGAACTCCGAAATAGAAAGAGCGGTGAAAGGCAAAAAGAAGGTTTCCGTCTTTTCGAGGGGTATCCCTCTATGGACAACTGTATAGCTTTCAAGAGAAGCCGATCCCTGGCTAGACACTTAATTCTGGAGGCTAAACGTAATAACTGGAGGGAATACCTATCTTCCGTAACATCTGACAGATCTGCGTCAGATATGTGGAAGAAAATTAAGAATATTGCAGGCCGTTCCATGTCGTCCGTTCCTATTATACTAACCACTGAGCAATTACGATAAAAAATTCCGAGACCTATACTAGAATTGTCTCTAAACATCGACGGGTAGTGCCATTTCAGCTATAATGTACCTTTCACTGAGGAAGATCTCCAATTGCCACGTCTCCGCACTTGGCGCGGACAGCATCACATATGATATAATTCGCCACCTTTCCGCGAATAGAAAAAGAAAATTGTTAGATTTGTATAACGCGATATGGAAACATGGCACATACTCAGACTGCTGGAAGAAAGCAATAGTCATCCCGCTATTGAAACATGGAAAAACTCCAGGTTTACCAAGCAGTTACCGTTCAATTTCCCTGATCAACTGCTTAGGAAAGCTACTGGAAAAGGTAGTAAATCACAGATTGATGTGTCATTTAGAAAACCAAAGGATACTGCCGCCATACCAGTTCGGATTAAGAAAAATAGATCTACTCTAGATAATATAACAGCCCTGGAAGATATTATCCAGAAGAGCTTTACTAATCGCCTACACACCGTAGTTGTCTTTTTTGACATATAAAAGGCGTTCAATATGCTCTGGAGGTACAATGGTTTAAACACAATACATTGATGGGGGATATCCGTGGGGAAATGGCCAGATTCGTAACTAGTTTTCTAATCAATCGTAAGATCGAAGTTCGTCTTGGTAACGTTATCGTCACCTCAAGCCTTAGAATACGGGATACCTCAAGGATCAACACTAAGCATCACACTATTTACAATCGCAGTGAATAGATTACTAGAGTCTCTAGACGGATCGGTTGGTGAACTCATGTACGTTGACGATCTTTGTATTTGCAAATCCTCGCAATCTATAAATGAAATAAGTGAAACACTACAAAGCGTCATAGAAAAGCTAGCGGAAACAACAAGGTACCTAGGATTCAGGTTCTCATCGACGAAAATTACAGCTATCCATTTTTACCGCCTAGGGAAAGAACATGGACATCCACCTATTATTTTAAAAGGAACCCCTATCACTTTCGCTGATTCCCTGAAACACTTAGGTATAGCTCTAGATTGCAAGCTATCGTGGAATAATCACATCAATGACATGGTAGTACGTTTCAAGAGAGGATTGAGTAGTATCAGGTATTTATCAAACATCAACTGGGGATGTGATAAGGAAGTACTTCTTACGCTGTGTCGGAACTTTCTGCTATTGAAAATAGAATACAGTTCAGCGGTTTATTCCTCAGCTAGAAGGTCCTGGCTCAAACCTTTGGAACTGATCCAAAGTACCGCACTAAAACTAGCTATCGGAGCTTTCCGAACAAGCCTGAATAAATCAATATGTTGGAAAAACTGGTTTTTACCCGTCTTACAAATTCGAAAAAGAACGTTTTGAATTACTACGCCAAAATCCGTTCTGAGCCCGAGTACCCATATAATTTACTATTTACTAATAGCAACACTAGCGATTTCCGTCATCGACGTACCATAACTCGTCCATCAACCATTATAATGACCGAGTTAATAACGAAATATAACTTACCTAACATCTTCTTTTTTAGACGATATCTGTTTGAAGTTCCCTCTTGGGCCGGCAAACGTACCGTCGTTGATTTAAACATTGCCACCTGCAAGAAAAACGTAACCGTGAATGATATTTATAAAAATCTAGACAAAGAACTTACGTATGCTTTCCCAACAACACATTCATATACATGGACCGCTCTAAAACTGCAAACAGAGCTGGATGCTCATTTATCTATGGAAACGTAACGCACAAGATGACGTTGCACAAATATACTAGCGTGTTTTCTGCTGAGCTATTCGGGATAAAACACCCACTCCAGCATATAGGCAGCAGCGTTGAAAATAGAAAGTATATAATAAACAGTGACTCCAAAAGCGCAATCTATGCCTTAAATAACAACTTCAGTAATGACGCTGTGATAAAAGGAGATCTTAGTCTACGTTAACCATCTCTTAAATAACGACTAACAACTCGTGTTAGCGTGGATTCCATCACACGTAGGAATACAAGGCAATATGCTAAGGCTGACACAGTAGCAAAGTCCGCATCTGAAAATGACAGCACAGACCAAGCATCTTACTATTTAAATTACGCCAAAACCATGTATAGGCGGAAACTGAACTGTGTATGGTTCTAGAACTTACAACAACATAACAAACTTCCGAAAAATACAAAATCGATGGCAGTTAAATGGAAATATCCAAAATCATTTACAAGACTGAACAAGTAGTAATCGCTAGACTGAGAATTGGCCACACCAACATGACTTCATTGTATATTTTAAGAAGAAATTCAAGGAAGTTATGTCCCACATGCCAGTGCGACATTGCTATTGAACAGCTATTAGTATCATGCCCCAATTATAACGACCTTAGGGTACATTACTACCTTCCCAAGGACGTGAAATCAATTCTTTCGGGAATTGATACAACAATGTTAGGATTACTAGGATTTCTGAAAGACTCCGGGCTCTTTTCTAGAATATAAAGGTTGAAGAAATTTAATATCATGAGGATAATGACCACAGATGTTTAAACCGCAACCAATATAAAAATGAAAATAATAGTAATAATAATAATATCTTTATATTTTTGTTAAAATACACAATATTTACAAACCCCAAATAAGGGTTGTTACAAAATCTCCGACTCAATATTACTTAGCTAATGTTCATTTAAATATAAGACGTTAGTATCGCGATCTTGTAATAGGGCTTCAAGTGTGTCTGTTCTATTACGGGCATACTGTATGTTGGAATATAAGATGATTAGTTGCGATTCAGCATTCACTTTGATGTTACTGTTTTTGCTTTGATGTTCCAAAAATAACGATTAATATACGTACCAACTGGCCACAGTTGGGGATTCTGTGAATCTCTAATTTGATTTCTTGGGACACCTACCCTAAAAGATGAGCAAATATCCGTTCTCTCGGAGTTCATTTTGTCACATTGGATATAATTAAAATTATTTTCCTTTAGGTAGTTGGTGCTGTCTTCTGCTTTAGTATCTATATAATTTTGATATGTAAAGATGATTATACTTGATTATTGCTTTTAAATTTGCATTTAAAACCGATCCTATATTTATTTTATTAGAATTGCGTGGGTTGTACCTTTTAATCAATGTAAAATCGCCAAGATTTACCGTATCATATACTTCTTGTTGCAAATTAGCATGGGCATGTAGATCTTCAGATTTATTTTTAGAATTTGGTTTTGTTGACTTTTCTGCACCTTTTACAACATTGGTATAAATTGACGCGGAACTTTTTGTAGGAAGTTCATATTTAGTTTGTTTGCCATTTGCCGAAAAATTTTTTCCTTAGTTTGTTGTTTGTTTAACAGTTTTAATGGAATATAAATGTTGTCATAAACATTGCAAGGTTACAAAGCGTATTTTCCTGACCTGCTTGAGTATTGTTTACTCTTTCAGAATTTTGGGCTACTTGCTTTAAATTTGTTTATTCGAATTTCAATTTTTCAACTTCCCCCTTTAATTTAGAACTCAAACGTAATAAGTCTACAATATTTTCAGATAATACCACTATTTTATTTTTTAATACTTTAATGACTTGATCTTTGATTAGTTCTACCATGTTTTTCATATTAAGAGTAATTATTTCATGAAATTTAATGAACAATTTTTGTTTACGTCATTTGGGTTTTTGAAATCAACTCTAAATTTTCTATGTTGTAGCGCAGAATTATTTTTACATGTCTTGCAGACCAGTTTTTAGATACGTCAATTCTTCTGTTGTAATGTCTTTACATGTAGTGTAATGTGGTTGCAGACATTTATCGGAGCAACATATCGTGCATCGTATCTCGAAACCTTGAGAATACTTTGACATTTCGATAATTATTATTCACCTTGAAATTAAATTATTTATTTATTAATTGCAAAGTGCTTACTAGTCTATAGCAATATTACCGGTTCATGTTTACAACACTTCCTCTAACTATTATAAAATCGAACTATACGTAATTTTACAACGTCCTATTTAGTGGATGAAAACTTCGAAGATAAATAAAGCTCATCCGTTTGTTGTTAATTTCGAATTTTACTATACTTATTTGTGCTTGAGTTCTCACTACCACATATCCGTTTATTTACCAAATAACGAATGTAAATGTTTAAAAACATTTATTTACAACTTGATGTAGTTACTTATGAAAACAAAAATAATAATTACGGATATGTTATCCGCAAAGCCTTAAACACTCTTAATTTGGAACTTTATTGTTAGTAACACATGAAAATAAACAAAAACAAATTAATTCATGATAGTCTAAAACAATTATAAAATAAACAGCAAAATGAAAGTATCTTATACAGGATGTTCAAAATGTCCTTACTGATAATAAGAATATGCGCAGCGATTCTGCCTGTTTCCTTGTGATTTTATTCCATACATCTTTCAAATTACGAGGTAGTTTATTAAAAAACTGATAATTCAGATGGCCCCAAAGAAAGACATCAAGTGAAGTAAGAATGAGAGGATGGGGAAGCCATTAGATAGGGCCTCTTCAATTTATTATTTGGAAATGATTGTTGTAAGTACTGCCTCAGGGTATTACAGAAATGGAACCCCATCTTGTTGTAACCACATGTCTTTGCGGATTACTCCATATTCTTCAAGAGATGAAATAATTTGGTGTCATAATACGCCTAGTTAACGTACCTTTTATAAGAAAATGATAAATTATTCTGTTTCTGCAAATTACAGCCTGAACGTTTAGTTTTTGAGGGTGTTGTTTATATACATCTTCAACCTGGTAGAGATTTTATGTCACTCAATATCGACAATTATGTCGATTAGTGTTCTATTTAGTTAAGAAATGGTTTCATTTGAAAAAACTACATTCATGGGAAAATTTGGTAGGCGTTATGAAGATTCATGTATTGTCTCAGAAAACTACAGTCTACAAGAAAAATCATTTTCTGCTAACTCATGGATTAGTTGAAGTTTACATGGATGGTATTTGTCTTTCTTTAGTGCTCGCGCTAATGAACTGCGACTAACACTGTGCATCCTTGCAAGGTTTGTAGTCGATGCCCTTAGAGTTTTCTGCAGTCAACGCGATGTATTTTACGTTAGTTTCATTAGTTGCTACTTGCCGACGTCCAGATTTAGGTGAATTGGGAACGTTGCCGCTTGTGTTAAACTTCTTTAAGGTTTCGTAACGGTGGTGCGGGCTATTGGTTCTCCATTAAGATGCATATTATTGAATAAGGCACATACCTCATGCTGAGACCGAAGTCTGTCACCATAACGAACCATCATCAAAACCTCTATCCGTGCGGTGAACTAAACCATTTATAAGGCACAATTACAACTTTAACAATTTTTAATTCTGTTTATGTATAGCATTTATTGATTGTTGACAATCCTAGCAATATTTATTTTTATTTATTTTCAAAGGTGATTACATTAAGTGTTAGATAAATGTATTCAAGCGCTTTACTTAATATCTCACTATTTTCTGGTACCAAACCTTATATCACTGTACCCTTAAAGATCCGTTCTATCCAAATCCTAAAATGTATACAAGGTATTTCATTTAAAATAACACAGATATAATCATTTGCGATTACTGGAAATTATATGAAATTAACATTAGAACCAATGGACTCTCCGTATATTAAAACGTTTGTGTACAAAATTTCCTTTAAATCACGTCAGTTGTGTTAAAAGTATCTCCTATGATTGTATGTTACTTTAAACTACATTTAAACATTATAGTCATTGTTGAACTAGTACCAACAGAGCTCATAGTCATATCCTACTGACCCATCAATAGCATGAAAATTACTAGTATTCCAAACTGAAATACTTTAATATTCTCAGGACGATCAAAGCAATGATAACCAGAATTATAAAATTTTCCTTATTTCTATATTACAAATGGAATTTAGAAATAAAGATTCATGTTACATATCTTGGAAAAATTGACGTTAAAAACTTAAAAGCTGGTCCTTTTAGAAATATATAATTTTAAGAGGCACGTATGGAATTACGAGTAGAAAAACAACTTAATAACTGACAAACAGTTTTTTCTTAAAAACCTCGTTGAAAATTTACTAAAATATATGCGTTCAGAACAAAAGACCCATTACCCTGCAGTTTTACTAATTATTATTTATATGTTTCACTAATTAGTTGTTACAAACGTTTTTTGTGACTAATGCGGTGCCATCGAAATTAATTATACATTTTTATTTGATTTTTATATTATTGGTTTAAAACTGTGTACATCTGTGTATAATTTGTTTAGTAGCGTGTATTTAATGTTTTAAGAATTTAATTGGAACTGGTTATTATTTAGGTATTATCGCTACGGTAAACATAGCCATTATTTAATGTCGCAAGCACCTAAATATGTATAAAATAAAGTTTTAAAATTTAAATGGGTAGTAGTTGCTCGATGTAAGGTGACATATTGTGTATATCGTAAAACGAAATACTTCTAGATGTCGACAAAACAAGATGGTTATGCATTTTACGGAATCGCTATTATAACAGTGGTCGCATACGCTTTTTATAAATATTTTACAAGAAACTTCGACTACTGGAAGAAAAGAAACGTTCCTTTTGTAAAACCTCAGCCAGTATTTGGAAACTTTTTAGATGTTTTCACGTTTCGCAAATCAATAGCAAATACGTTGTGGGAGTTTTATGATCAATTTAACAGTCCATATTTTGGAATGTATATTTTAAATGTACCGCATATTGTGATTAAAGATCCTAATATAATTAAATCTGTATTAGTAAAGGACTTCAATTATTTCTATGACAGAAATATTACTTCTGATGAAAAATGTGATTCTTTATCATCAAAAATGTTATTTTTAGCAAAAAATCCGGAATGGAAATTTATAAGATCAAAAATGAGCCCTGTTTTTACATCAGGAAAAATAAAAACCATGATAGCGCTTATGCATGATGCAGCAGCAGATCTAAAAACTTATCTAATTAAACACCAAGCTCAAAGTTCAATTGAAGCTAAGGAAGTTTGTGCAAAATTTGCAACAAATGTTATTACTAGTTGTGCTTTTGGATTAAATGCACAATCATTTGAAGACGACGATGCACCCTTTCGTGTAGTAGGAAGGAAAATGTTTGATTATCATTGGAAAACCGCAACGAGACAAACTTGTTATTTTGTAGCACCTAGTATTGTAAAACTTTTCAAAATGGCGTTTTTCGAGCCTGGTATTAATGATTTTCTGAGAGATGTATTTTGGAAAACCATCAAAGAAAGGGAAAAGACAGAACAAAAACGAAACGATCTTATAGACATTATAAAACAAATGAAAGAACAGTCAATAGCTAACGACAAGTTTTCCTTTGGTATGAAACTATGTTGATGAAATATTTATCTTTACTTTACTTTTTTATAACTATGTACGTAAAATTCTAGAAGGTGACTCAGTCGTAGCACAAGCTGCTCAATTTTTTGCTGCTGGATTTGAAACTGTAAGTTCCACTATGGCATTTACGTTATATGAATTAGCTTTATCACCACAACTCCAAAATAGGCTACGTTTAGAAATAAAGTCAACAATAGCCGAACATGGAAGTCTTACCTACGAAGCCATACAGAGTATGAAATATTTGCATATGGTAGTTTCTGGTAAATGTTGTATTCATAAATAAGCATAAAGATGGTATACAGATAAGTTTGTTTCAGAAACTTTGAGAAAATATCCGGTTCTCCCATTTTTGGATAGGATGTGCATGCAGAACTATAAAATTCCAAACAGCGATTTAGTGATAGAAAAAGGCATACCTGTATTTATTTCGACGTTTGGTTTACATTATGATCCAAAGTATTTTCCACAACCTGAAAAATATGACCCAGAAAGATTTTCTGATGAAAATAAGAGTAAAATTACCAGTTTTTCCTACATTCCCTTTGGTGATGGGCCCAGGAATTGCATAGGTAATAAATATGTTAGTATTACCTCTCATACACATAATGCATTTCTTTTTAAGGTGAAAGATTTGGTTTAATTACGACTAAACTAGGCCTAACTCAAATTCTCTCCAACTTTTCGGTAGAAAAAAGTGATAAAACACGAGTACCTCTGGTATTTTCAACAAAAGGATTTTTATTATCTTCAATTCACGGTATTCAATTAAAATTTAAAGAAATAAAGGCAAAATAAAATAAAGAAACCTATTAAATTCATTATTATAAAATTAACTTGATAACATAACAAAGAAATAAATGTATTTTAATTATTAATTTATAAAATATATTATGCATATCAAAAAATTTAAGAAGAAAGTATTTTTAAAATACTGCTATTAATGTTAACCTATGTTTCGATATTGTACAGTTAGCGAAGTTGTTAGCGATATTCTTTTATAATGGAAAACCTTTAGTTTATCAAGTGGCGTAGGAAAATATTATCTTGAGGTAAAAGCAATTCAACCAAAAAGCAAAAACTAAGCTATTTGAACACTTAAAAATATAAAACTGGCTATGTAACAGCTAAACCCGTAATTATATATATATATATATATATATATATATATATATATATGAGGTTAATTTTTAAATTTATCTATTTGAGATAACTACTATTTT
>JAHWXV010103469.1:0-10200 GCA_024586415.1 Phrixothrix hirtus
TTTAAAAACCGTAAAATGAATATTAGATTAAGAGAAATAAATCTGTAAGCGAATTAACATACTGTAACATTTTTAATTATTTGTAGTTTCGAAGGCAATTTCACAAAAATGATACTAAAAGAATTTGTAATATTGCAGCTGAGGCCATTGAGGTAATTAATTATGTATCCAAAGAAAATGTTTGAGAAAACTGTTTTGAAAGTTTGAAAACGTAAGGTAATTAATTACATTAAGTCTGATCAATAAGATTGTTTTAAAGATATCAACTAATTGCGTTTGAAACAGCGTATAAAACAATGTTTGATTATTCTAAGGCGAATTGGGCAAATTATTGTGCCATTCCTCTAAATACTGTTAGAAAACAAACTAGAAAATTCTGAAACGTGTTAAAATGTTTAAAGTATTTTTATTTTAAGTGTATGATGTCACGCAATTTCAGAAATGAAAATCTATTTTTAGGTGTAAAATTAAAAAATATCAATAAATAATTGCTTAAGCTATCTTTACATTTAAACACATTGTAGCGTGGTCCAGCCTCTCAGAATATTAACTAGTATTGGAACGTGGTTACTAATTCCATGGGATAGCTTACAAGTTGGAGGTTAGGCCGGAACTGCACCAGGTCGCTTTGGAGACTATTTATCTAAAACTTACTATTAATATGTACACTATTTACAAGGCCTTTTACCAGTGTGAATTATAATTAACAATTATTCGAGTCGGTTAAGTACTTTTAATTGGTTTTCAGCATATATGTATGCGAGTCATTGCTCATAATACAATTTAACTTGAACAACTCTGTTATTTTAATTTTAACTTTGATTAATTATTAATCACAATTTTAGTGTATTCAATCGTTGTAGAGCTATAGGTGTACACCTTTCGAGAATGTTACTTTCAATATACTTGTAATCTTTTAGTTACACTTAAAATGTAATTTAGTTTTAATTAATCTACCTGTTGTAATGTATTCTTAATTAGAAATGTCTATATTAATTATTTCAAACATTATGTTTACCTAAATTTTGTAAACTGTATTTCATATGTTTTCACTCTATGAGTGGTTATTTCATTTTAATAATTTAAACCTCAATTCGCTGTGATTTCAACTATTTATTAATAACACAATTCAACAAATAACAGTATTTATTTAAACAATAAATCAACAAAATTATGTACAAGTTATTTGAATATTTACAGGTTTCGCTCATTCAATTGTCTGACGGCCATTTAGTTTATTTTCTCAAACGTAGATGGCATGACAATGCCCCTTTAGTTCATACTTCGGTTTTAATATTGATAGGGAAAGTTATAGATCTCAAAATGGTGCACGTGGCGTGCATTATACGTTTTAGTTTGTTGTTTGAGTTTTTAATGCGAGTGCAAAACAAACTAGGTAATTCTCGGATAGTGTACAATTGTTCATAATTAAACCAGGGTTTAATTAAGGGATAAGGAGTGAGCCGATGAGCCTTCAGCGGAAGCCTCAATGAACAATGGCGAGAATTTTTCCCTAGTCTATGAACAGAATCGGTTCTCTAACTTCTTGGATGGGAAGGACTGCTTTCATACAACCCAGTAGGTGTTTATCTTTATCAACTATTATCCACTAAATGAGAATTGCATAAAGTGTACTTAATTGAATTTGGAATTGCGCGATGTAGGCTGACCCACGTGTAAATTAAGTCTTTTAACTGTTAATAGATCGCGCTGTCTCGTCACATTGAAACACTACCATCCATAATAAAATTATTGTCCCTTTTTCTTTGAATTTCTATTTTTATTCGACGTCAACGAAATTTAACAAAATTTATAGGTTTAAATTCACCGCGCTTATTCCTGGGGGTAACACTGACCTATATGGTAGATTTGAAATGATTTTACCAACTCTGGCGATAAAATAAAAGTCGCTCGAAGTATTTCCCAATGCAAAGGAGTAGCAACTCTAAAGAAACCGGCTTCAAACGCGTGTTTAAATGCTAGACGGTTATCACCAAACCCAAGGTGAAATAACTTTCTTTAGGTCCAACCTCGTTAATTAAAACATTTTGTAACAAATTGGTACATCAATGTATGCGTAATTTGTATACGCTTGAAAATAATAAAAATAATTATACAGGTTCAATTAGACTAATTAACATTACTAAAAATTAAGTGACCTATGACGGAATACAATACGGAACTTCTTCTGTGCAATTAAGTTACATATCAATCAAAATAAAGTGGATAAAATAGTTTTAATTAATATAAATTTTCCATCGACATGCAAAACTACAATGCGCTTATCTAATCACATTCGAACACACATGGTTTTATATGCATAAAGCTCAAACGCCTTGACCCACATATGCAAAATAATGTTGACTGTGGTCAAGAATCTTGAACCTCTTAGATTAATACAATACGAAGACTAAAAAAAACAAATCGGATCTTAATACTAATTAATGCAACGGTAATTTAATACAAATTGATAAATAAACTCGTTAAGCGGTAATTATACAAATAATAATTAAAACAAAAATAAATAAATAAATATGATAAATGGTTGTTTGAAAAGTCGTTAATTATACATATGATAATTAATTGGAAACATATATATAGGGTCTAACTAAATAATTTTAACTAAACAAAAATAGATGCAATAATGAAGCTATATCGTCGTAAAGCAGTGAGTTTATACTTGTAATTAACTAAATTAATTACGTACGAAAAGAAAATCAACTGCGGCGGTATAGATTCATTCCAACATTTTCTTAGAACGATTAATGAATAAACTCTATTTTTATTATTATTAGTTATTAATAAATAACTTCTTCAAAATTGTTAAACAAATTGTATACATTATTTCTAAATTCTTTCAATTGTGTGAAGGGGCAATCTCCTTTCATCCTGTTATTCATTGCAATAAACAAATCGCAATGTGTCTGCTACAGCTGTAAAAGTGTATGTTACTGTAAATTGATACTGTTCGGTAGGCCAGTTATAATTTTATAGTCTGAATGCAACCATAGGGGGCTCGTTGTACGTAATTAGAAAAAAAGGACCTTTTTGTATTCGTATTGCTTTTAATTTTGCGTTTATTGGGATGTCTGTAGGATCAACTTACAGCCCATAAAAGGAATGTCATATTATTTAAAACACCCTGTATTATACAAAATAAATTTTGCTAAATTGAGCTTCATAACGACTTGAAACGTTATCAAAAAGAAGTAATACAGATTTTGGTGTGTTTGTTTAGAGCATAGTTTTTTCATCAGTACACTTAGGTGCGTCATGGTTATCAGCTCTAAAAGCTCACAAGTGATACTCAAAAGGCCTTGATATAAAATTGCAAAAAGTCGTATGCTTCTAATATCTGTTTAAACAAGTACCTACCTGCTAACATATAAATGGCTCGTAAACTAAGTTACAGCTCTTTGTATATTTCAAAATCCATAGGCAACTCCATATCATAATAATGAATTATTCCTAAAATCATATTGCTGTTCTGAAGAACGATTTGTCCTTTGGACTGCAATTTCTTTTCGTAACGTGAATTTCGAGATATTCACTGCCGTTTCCCATTAAGGGATTTTATACCTCAGTCCCCTTTTGGACAGAAACAGACTTAGGCTTCATGACGGCTAAACTCGTCTAGTTTCTTTCGTATCAACCCAAAGTAGGTTTTTCTTCACTAAATCGCTGTCTATGTATAATTAATTTATTTGCATAATTATAAAACTTTCTAAGGTAGGCAGTTTTTTTAGTTTACTAAAAATTTTAATATAATTTAGTTGCAACGTACTTGAGTTGTTTTGAAACAGGGAAATTTAATATCGAAAGACCAATCGTTAAAGACCTTCTCATTAAGTAAGTGGAGTAAATTAAAGTTGAGTTAAATTTTACAATTAATAATGTTCAAGGGCTGTTCAATAATGAGTGAGATCACAGTATTTTCTGATTGCATAACTTCATTCATTCAGAAACTGCTGATGGCCTTTTTAAAAGTGGTCCCCATTGTTTACAATGAACCTATTCCCACCTTTATGCCATAATTGAAAAATGTTCTGAACTAATTCTTTGCCAAATCACCTTCACAGCCTTCACACTTTGTTCTGAAAACTAAAACGTCTTCCATAAAAGCGCTGCTTCATTTCATAAAAAGAGTCACAAGAAGCAAAACTCTGGACTGTATGGCAGATGAGCTTTAATTTCGGTGAAACTTGTAACGTATGGCTGTGCATTATCATGGTTTAGCATCCACCCGTTGTACAGAGATGAGGTCGCTTTCACCTGACATGGTCCTTCAACGTTTTTAGTTTACTTTTCTAATACTTTCCTGTTACAGTTGTATGTGGTAGTGCGACATGTTGATAAACTCACTTTACCCGCATATAAAACCACTTTGACTTCTTTTGGCATTGTTTGTTTGTTTTATGGCCGACTTCGGGATGTAGAAATTCCCTTGGCTCTCTTAGACTAGAATTGTCATGTAGTCATTTCGCCATACTTACTAGAATTTAACTGAATCTGGAGGAGTTCCACCTCCAGTAGGGATTTTTAACGTGCCGAACATGACATTGACACTAGACCTATGTTGTGCAAATTTTTCTCCGCTGAAAAATTTACCGATTGGATTTTAACCCGTGTCCTTTGGATGTAAAGACAAACATTGTAACCACTACATCAATCAGAGTCGGCTTTTTTTGGCATTAGTGATGATGGAGTTTTCCACAGCGAGCTTCATCGTCTATGTCTGCCATTCTTTTAAGATCCTCAGAAGCTTACATGTGAACATCATGTTGTTCGGGAGTGAGCAGCCTCGAAATTCGCCGCACACAAACACGTCTCATGTGCAACTTTTCCGTTACCAAATTCTAGTAGGGAGCTAATGAAATATTCAGGATCTCTATCAGGTATCTTACGGTGATCCCTTGATCTTCTCGTACAATTGCAGCAGTGCTTATGTTTGTTTCCGTTAGATATGTGATTAAAACCCCACAACTAGTCAGTTTTATGTTGACTGTTCCACTTTTGAACATTTTATAACACCGATGAACCATACTCTAGGAAAGAACAGAATTCCCCGCTAGATTCTTCTAACAGTTAAGCCAAAGCGAATTAATTCTTCAGATACGAACAAAACTTCAGAGTGGCAAACTTTTCTTCACATATCAACTCCATTATTCCGTGCGCGAAACTGAACATGTCCCAACTCTATCACTTGGCATCAGTCGCAGTCGGAACTAATCCCAACACCATTTGGATAATGTTTTGTATTTGCATTGTATGAATTAAACTTTGTATGATTGCTTATATTTTCTGTACTAATTGTGCTACATTTCAAATTTAACAATTTGGGTATTTTATTATCGACATTTGTTTTTATTATAAGTTTTTAATTAAATACCTTTAGATCAAGCGACCTGCAACCGTAACAAATGTTCGAGGGGCACTATTTATATTGTGAGCCTTGGCAATGCTGCGTGTTTAAGACGTTATCTAACATTTGTAATGGAAAGTTTGACACTTTTGAACGTAATCTTATTCAGAACATTTTGACATTTGAGCGTGATTAGCATAAAAACTGAATTAACTCGTGAAAATTTTCGTGTGACGATTTGTTACGACTTTAGGCGTGGATTATCTAGACAAGATTGTGTCGATCAACTTACTTCCGCTTTCAGTGATAAAGCCCCATCCTTTGACAATTTAATTGTGGCCGCCATTCGCTTACCGACGAAAGTCGTGAAGGTCGTCCAGAATCAGTTGTTGTGCCAGAAAACATTGATGCTGTACAAAAACTGATAATGCAAGAACGTCATGTGACATACTGTGAGATTAAGACAACCTTTTACATTAGTTCGACCGGCATATATAAAATATTACATGAACATGTAGCCGTGAAAAAGGTTTGTTCTTGTTGAATCCCAAATAATTTGAGAACATCTGAAAAAGATGCCCGTGTTGATTGGTGCAAGCAAATGGTTACTAAATACAATGGCGGTGCTCCAAAAGACGTATATACGAAGGCTATCCAGAAAGTCGATTACGTTTTGTTGTAAAAAAAACTCAGTACCAGAAAAAGTTTATTATATACGTTTGAAAGGGGCGCCGAAATACTACTTTTCAACGTAGTCACCATACAAATTTAGGCACTTATCATAGCGGTAAACAAACTTTGAAATTCCATTGTCATAAAATTGTGCCGCCTGAGAATTCAACCAATTAGTCACGCCCTCCCTTAATTCCTCATCGTCATGAAAGCGCTGCGTTGCGAACCACGACTTCATCTTTGGGAAGAGGTGGAAGTCTCTGGGTGCAAGGTATGGGGTCTATGCTGGATAAGGAAAAACCTCCCACTGAAAATCTGCAAGGACTTGACTGGTGCGATTTGCCGTGTGTGGTCGGGAGTTATCGTGAAAAAACAAAGTTTTTGAACTCAACTTTCCTCCACGCTTGTTCTGAATCGCTCTTCTTAAATTTTGCAAAGTTTAGCAATACCTTTCAGAGTTTACTGTTGTTCCACATTCAAGGAAATCAATAAGAAGCACGCCTTTCCTGTCCCAAAAATGGTTACCATAATTTTCCTTGCATGCAAAGTTTGCATGAACTTTCTAGGCTTTTTTGGGGAATTTGTATGCTCCCACTCCATAGGCTGCAATTTGGTCTCATGTTTGACTGACGTCTCGTTTCCCGTTACGATACGATCCAGTAATGAGTCGCCATCTTTGTCGTAAGAGTCCAGAAATGTTAATGACACTGCCATACGCTATTTTTTGCACAAAATTTGTGGTATCCCAGTTTCTGAGAAATAATTTCATGCAACAAACCGCGTGAAATTTGTGGAAAACTGAGTGAAAGCTCTGTTATTGTGAATCGGCTGTTTACTTTAACCTTTTCATCGATTTTTGCAACAATTTCATCAGTCACAGTGCTAAATTTCAATAGGTTTACATGTTTTCGCTAACAAAACCTTATTACAGATCGCACCCCACAACTCGCGGGATTTTCTATTGCGGCACACATTTCAAACTGTTACTGTGAAATAACGGGGAACGGCACAAACCTCGCGCTAACACGGCTGGGTGCTGACTGAGCCAATGAACGTGCAGACACCAAGATGGGTACGCTGCGCACGCTGAAAGCGGCTATAGACGAAAACGTAATCGACTTTCTGAATAGCCCTCTTAATATTGTATGCGTATGAGCCGGAAAGTAAACGGCAGTTAACGGGGTGTTTCAAGATAAACCAAACCCAATAAAAGTTATTCGCGCTCGAAGCACTTCGAAACAAATGGGTACCTGTCTTTTTGGAAAAACTGGTCATGTGGCAACAGTGCCTTTACAGGAACGTAAAACGGCCACTTTTGAATGGTATAACTTTTTATATTTTATCTATGGGGACACCACCATTTTTTCGCCGGAAGTCCTCAGGGAAATAAGGAAAACAAACAACGGCTGTAGGACCATTCTGCATCACGACAATGCGATCTCTAACACATCTCGTCTAACAAGCGATTATTTGAACAGTCAAAGAATCAAATTAACGGGTCATCCAACCGTATAGTCCTGATTTGGCACCCAATGACTTCTTTTTGTTTTCGAATGTCAAAAATAAATTGCGTGCACAACGATTTTTGTCGCAAGAAGAAGCCGCCGATGCGTTCAAAAACCATGTTTTGGTGATGTTTCAAACAAAATGGCAAAAATATAATGACAATTGGTTCTAAAAAATGCAAAAGTGTATAGATCTTAAGGGAGAATATTTTGAAAAATAATAAATCAATTTTCAATGATAAATTACTGTTTCTTTATTATTAGGCTCACAATATAAATAGTGATCCTTGTATATATAATAAGTATTTATCAAATGCAGATTTGTCAGATCACTGTAGTTCCTATGCTGAATTTTTCTTATCCCAACTCTTGGTAGTTTTTCATCTCCATTACAAGAAAGTACCCGGTGGTGCCTAGAATATCACTTTTGCACCTCCTCTCTAGCTTAACATAAGTAAAATCTTTAAGAATCTACTTTCTCTCTCTCTCTCTCTCTCTAGGCAAATCTGGTTTAAGCTAGTAAGCGTATTCTCGACTGTGACTTTTCATTACGTACCTATTTTGTTACTGTCTTGACGTCGTTTTGAACCGCATATATTTGTGAAAACTTTCATAATACGGTGGTTACTTTAAAACTAATACCTCGCAATTTATTACTCTTCACTGGTTGGCATTACTAGCTCATGACTTGATTGGCGAGATTTTTGACATCTCTATTACAATTTTAGTAATCGAGGAACAATTTTATGGATTTCTTGTGGTGTTATAGTTTTTTAATTTAAAATGCGTTACATGGACATTTTCAAGCACTTTACAGTTAACATTAAATCAATGTGTGTAATATGCATCATTTGGCAAACATGCAAAACTTGCAATTTGAAAAAGGCTAAACCATGTGATGGGAAACGCAGTGAGTGGTATTCAACAACATTCAGGAAACGTTGATAAATTTGGACTTGATATCATGCAAAAATGTACGGAGCACATTATTATTATTTTTGTTCTCAAATTATCAGGTTATAGAAGCTTCACCACTCATACGTAAACAAATTCTTGTTACTGGTCGAGTTTACTTTGGGTCAACGCTTTGAATACGAAAGACTTCCTTGTAGTTCCGCAATGTGTCAGTTGCTGAGATCTCGGTCACGTACAGAAATTCTATGGGTGCGAGAAGGAAGTATGCGGCCATTGTGGGGATAACGATCACCAGAAGGCAAGTTGCCCTAGAAAGGAATTTCAAGCGACTTGCATTCCATTCAAATTACGAAACAAAAAATGCAATGCCAAAACATATAAAGATTTTGAAGCATATAAACTATTACTACAACGACAAATAAACAAAACTGACTATAGGAAATAATCTCACTGGCACACATAATAACACCAGACAAAAGACGAAACCACCGTCAGGAAGGGCAAGGGACAACCGCAGAGCCCTTGCCTACAAACTTAAACTTTTAAACATAACAACGACTGAACAACAAACGCAAACAAAGATGAATACATGGAACAAAACAGACTATTACAAATACACAAAGACACCGGACAAAGTACTCAAATTAAAACAAAACACGCGGAACATAACAGACAATTAACAACAAACAAAAATACCCTAACTTTAAAACAGACTTTAAAAACTACTTATAAAAACTTTATTAAAACAAAGGCAATTAACTCTAATACACAGCCTAGCACAGACTCACAAAAACCAACAAATTATACAAGCATTGACCCTGAACCAATACACGCTAAATTGGAGGAAGACATAAAACTTAGTAAACTCGAGGACCATAAAGTTTTAAGCATTGCTTTACGACACAACATACAGACAACACATACAAACGGTAGAAGAATTGCTTTTCCAGCACCTGAGGCAGTATACAGGATCCAACTATGCTGTCAAAACCTACGGACAGATCCATCAGAATTACAGGACCTTCTCTCAAAGTTCTTTTTAAGAAGAAATGAGGTGCTTGAAATGCAATCCTTATACGCAGACTACGTAACTACATACGGGTGGGTCGTCTTCGACCCCACAAAAACCTGACCTAACAGTCACTCACTTTCGAGAAACCCCTGACCGACATGACTAAAATACTTCAACTTAATTGTCACAGAAAGGCAACAGTCAACTATAAACTACGTAAAATCGAGGAGGATTCCAAGATAGACATTTTACTGCTTCAAGAACTTTACACAACAAAACAACACAAAATTCCAGGAATGCCAGTCTCCAGCCTAAAGATAATGAAAGGCCCGGCATCTATGGCGGCCATTATCATATTGAACACAAATATAACAACAACGGTAGTGGGTCATCTGAGTGATACCCACTGCGTTTGTGTGGAAATTATAACCGATTCAGGAAGCTGAATATTGGTAAGTTCCTACTTTCAATTCTCGAAAGACATTCACGTACATCTTGGAAAACTCCAAAACATAGCATGAACATATAACAATGAACGTTCCATATATGCGATGGACGCAAATGCCAAGTCGCATATGTGGCACAGTGACCACATAGACGAGAAAGGACATAAACTCTTACAATTCATACAAGAAAATCAACTGGAAATATTAAATCTCCCCAACAACCCTCACACATACCACGGACCGAACAATACACGTACCAACATAGATGTCACCCTATGTACCCTTCCA
>JAHWXV010103473.1:0-10249 GCA_024586415.1 Phrixothrix hirtus
AATTTTCACTTACTTAACGTCCAATTTTCTTAGTAAATATGACGCTTATCACGCTAAAATTCGGATTATTACTTGCTTTTCTTGGTGAATTTAGTAAATCGAGCTAGCCACATTCTATTTGAACCTGGGTGGTATATTTTTACTGCATTGTGTTGATTTTGGAAATGACGTCTTCGCTGGGCTAGTATCAGTAATTAAGATATGAAGAACTATTTACCAAATAATCGATTTCTCTATCTTGGCTCAGGACTTACAACACTTGTTTAATCTAACTACGTGGAATTAAAGCTGGAGCCCAAAGACTCTGGTTTCTGGTGATTCACGATCCTTTACAACTTTTCGTTTTCATGACTACGAAATTTGTGCAAAGTCCTTTTAACCAATCCTGTCTAAGTGTTTTAAAGTTTTCTGTTTCTATCTATTACAGAATACGTTAAACTTTTTTGCAAGTTTTTATTGGGGCCGTTAACTTTTATTGGTACTCGCCTGGATTTCTTTAGAATCACCTCTGTAACTGGCGTTACGCCCTAATGGAAACTTTAACACTTTATTTTATTTAAAATGCAAATGTTTAAGAAAATATTTTAACCTTTACTATTTAAGTAAACTATAATTTTTCCTATGTTGATTACATGTTAATATAATTAAATAGTGTGTAATGAACAGTTCTCTAGTTTTCCTTTATATGGTATATGCGAGCATGACTAAAAATAATACGCTAATTCTTCTGAAGGTTCTATAAATTGTAACATTTTTATCTTATTCAGAGATTGCAGACAAATAAACTTCCCTTTGCACTAGGAGAGTCAAGACTCACATCCTGTTAAGATAGTCTATAAGTATTTAAACAGATTTTAATTGTAAAATGATTTACTTTTTAAGTACATCCCGTATTTAAATACATATAAGGGTTATTTAAACAAGATAATTTGTGACGTTACGGATTTCTTTAGTTACGTCGCGGAAAAAAATTATTTATATTTTACTTTTCCAGGCAGTAGCGTGAGGGTCGGCTCTCTCTTTACAGGACTTTTGAAGGAAGACTTTGTTGATCATACCTAGCTAAATTAGTTGATAAATAATAAGGCAATAAACCTTCATAAGTAATATATTACAAAGAGAAATAACTGGGAGGTTGATTACAAATTTTAAAACTATGTACAAAATGAGAGGTTTAAAATAGTTATGTACAAAATAATAACGTAAGATTCAAAACAATTATGTAAGTGTTCTCTAATAATAAAACAAAGTGTGTACAAAGTGAACCCAATGAAATGATCGTGTAGCTGTTCTTTTGAGTCAACAACAAAGGCAATTAAATATTGAATTTTAATTCGTAAAGCTCAAACAATGAATGTATTTAATTATTGTTGATGGCAGTCGGTTTGTTTGGGCTAGTGTTAATTTTAGCAACGGACGGATAATACTATTGAATTAGCATCAATGAAATTAATTAATTAGCACTTCTCATGAAAAGCCTTTCAACCAACGGTAATTAATTTCTACATGCATTAAACAAATGCTAGAATGCTTTTGGAAGTTATCTAATAACGGATCTCGTACCAATGTTTCTCACATCGATAGATAAACGATTTTTAATAATCGACCTATAGTATTTTATGCGCTCCTATCACATATACTTTTGCGGTCTGTATAATTCGTAACGCCAGCTTTTATGGAACGAGCAACGAAAGCCGGTGTTTAAGAGCTCTTTATGCGGGTCTGTTGAATTCCTCCGCCAAGCCGTACATCCAACTGCAGCGACAAAAATAAGACGGACCTCGCAGAATATATGAGGGTGATTTTTAGGATACTTCAGTTACCTTATCACCCAAGAAACTGTTTAATTGAAGGATCATGACTAACCCTAGGCGATGACGCCCATTGCCCAAGCAATAAGGCACAGTCGACGACAGCGGAAAGGTTGAACAGCTTCCAACCGAAAACTAAGTTTGTCGGCTCGGTTATATATTTTAAATCAAAGGTTTATTCATTAGGCGAGCCCCGCCATGAACGGTCGGATTCAGAGTCTGCCGGCTTCATAAATAAAGTCCCCGGCTCGCGGTCAGAATCGAAGTTCTTTAAGGCTTCGCAGTTGAAGTTGTAGTGCCTTGAGCGTTCTTGCGTCGCTTTTTATATACTAATTTAGGACGCGGTATCTTTATTCCACTAGTGTAACTAATTTGCTATTTCATTCTTGCGCTTTACGATAACTTCTTGTAACATGTTAACATTTAAAATGGTAACATCATCTTTGATATATACAATTACTGAACTTATTTTAACTGAATACATTATTTGTAGTTTGTCTAATTCTAATTAGGGAATTAACTGGATTTGCAATAATTTATATGTATATAAGTAATTATTTTAATTATTAAATGTTTCCTGTACTCCGCGAATTTTTAAAGTCTCTTGCATTGTCTTTTTAACTTAAATATTAATAACATTAAAATGCACGAAACTGTCTCACGTTTTATAATAGCGATTTTTATGTTATATGCGGGTACTTTTATAAATTAATAGTCTTATCGATTCTGAGCATCAATCTTTTGAAACACCCCGTATCTGACAAAAATTATTTTTAAGAATTTTAGTTCGAAATATTAAATTAAATCTTTGATTATTGTATTACTATTTAGAAGCTAAAGAAATCCTTGCTTCATTAAATTTTAATTCATTTAAATTGTTATTTAAATTATTCTTCCGATGTCCACTATACAACGCGAATAATTTCACATAGCTTACTGTTATTGACAATAACAGGTTACGCATAGCAACGAACTGTTGCGAACTGGTCGTGTGAAATGTAGGACGCGTTTCGAAATTCAACATAAGATGCAACCACTCAACAGTTACGTCATCTGTATGATTGTGATGTACATCAGAAATTTAGGAACGATTTTGATAAATGTGTTGTGGTATTCATTCGCATTGTTTGTAATTCATAACCAAAAAATTTTAAAAATCAATCGATTTTGTTAAACCAATAAAAAATTACAAAATATTTATATTTTAAGCACTTATAATTACTAATTTAATTTTATGTAGGTACCTTTAAGTTCCTAATTTAGGCACAAATCGAATTTAGCCATAAATAACTTTACGCGGGAACAGCTGTTTTCTCCCACCATTTACACCATTTATTTTGGAACGGTATGTTGGTATACACCATTGAAACATGTTGAATTTTGAAACAAAATGATGAAATTGTGATGTCAACATTTGTGCAACTGTTTAATTCCGAAACGCATCCATATTTCACACGCTACATAATATGTTGCTACAGTAATGTCGGGGATGCTTATTGAGATGTTAGCAGATTAAATGAACAGTGTAAAGTTTAATTTACATAAGTTATTACGCAACTATACTAAATTGTTGGAATTTATAAATTATTTTCAGTATATTCGTTGCTGATAAAGAATTGATACATAAATTATCCACAATATAAAAGGATAATAAGATTGATACATGTGATTTTAGTTTCTATCAAGGATCACTTTAAACCGCGGTCTTCTGAAGAGCCAACAAGTATATATTATCATTGATTATTAATCAAAATAGTAAATGGCAATTAATGTAAAGATGTAGGTATAACATTCATTATGAAAATTCTAATAATTGTCACCAAATCACTTTCAAAACTAAATGGTCGTCGAAAAGGAATAGTACATAGCACGTGCTGATTGGATTTTCACACTCGCATGTTTAGGCCACTCGCCTAGGGTTCGTGGCTCAAACGTCACATTTATGTAAAATATCAAACTATAAGGGACACTACTTATATTGTGAGCCTTGACAACACTGCGTATTTAAGACGCCATCTAACATTTTTAATGAAAAGTTTGACATTTTTGAATATAATATTATTCAGAACATTTTGACATTTGAGCGTGATTAGTAATGTTTATAGTGACTTGAAAATTCTGCTTCAGCGTAAAAATGGAATCAACTCGTGAACATTTTGGTTCGATGATTTATTACAACTTTCGACGTGGATTATCTAGACAAGAATGCTTCAATCGACTTACTTCCACTTTGCCACTGTGAAACGCTGGTATAACGAGTTTAATTGTGGCAGCCGTTCGCTCACCGACAAAAGTCGTAAAGGTCGTCCAAAGTTAGTTGTGCCATAAAACATTGAAGCTGTGGAAAAACTGATAATGCAAACAAGCGTAATGTAACATACTGTGAGATTGAGGCAACTTTATACATTAGTTCGACCAGCAAATATAAAATATTTCATGACCATTTAGCCGTGAAAAAGGTTTGTTCTCGTTGGATTCCACATAATTTGAAAGCATCTGAAAAAATGCCCGTGTCGATTGGTGCAAGCAAATGCTTACGAAATACAATGGCGGTGCTTCAAAAGACGTACACAATATTGTAACAGGTGACTAATCATAGATATATGCGTATGAGCCGGAAAATAAACAGCAGCCGACTGTATGGGTGTTTCAAAACAAACCAAACCCAACAAAAGTTGTTCGCGCTCGAAGCACTTCGCCTGTTTTTTCGGAAAAACTGGTCATGTGGCAACAGTGCCTTTACAGGAATGCAAAAATGTCACTTCTGAATGGTGCACCACCATTTGTTTGCCGGAATGCTTCAGAGTAAGTAGGAGAATAAACAAGCGCCCTAGGATCATTCTACATCATGATAATGCGAGCTCTCATACATCTCGTCTTACAACTGATTATTTGAACACTCAAAAAATCAAAGTAATGGGTTATCCGCCGTACAGTCCTGACTTAGCATTCAGTGACTTCTTTTTTTTCCCTAAAATCAAGAATAAATTGCATAGACAACGGTTTTCGTCGGGAGAAGAAGCCGCCAATGCGTTCAAAAATCATGTTTTAGAGATGTCTCAAACATAATGGCAAAAATATTCTGACAATTGGTTCGAAAGAATGTAAAAGTGTATATAAATCAATTTTCAATGATAAATTACTCCTTCTTTACTATTAGGTTCACAATATAAAATGTCCCTCGTATCAGCACTGGTTATACAATATACTATTAGTTTTGTTAGGAAATCATTGCGTTTTAACGAATATCATAAATTCTCAGAAGCCCTAGGTGAATGCTCTTCTTTAATTGGGTTTAGCCCAATAGATTCAGTTATTAGAGTTTTTATGGGACTGAGCACATTCCTAAGACTATTAAGCAGAAAACATATTTTATATTCGGAAATACTTGGCTGATTTTTAGCGTGCAACATTAAGAGTTTAAAATGGTTCTTTTAAAATACTAATAGAAGATTGGTGAAATTTGAATTCAAGACATTTTCTCGCTAGAGACGCGGCTATTTTAAACGACTCTATGTTAGCTTTTCCTTTGAAACAAGCATAATTTAGCGTCGTTAATTTTTTTATCAAGAACGCCGTTATTTTACGTTTTGTGGCACATAGTTTGTGTTGTGTTCTTTATTTTAGAATATCGATACGTTTCGAAAATTCTCATTTTTGGGGTTGCATTTGATGAACACTAAATGTATCTTCTTTCTGCCCTTTTTTATAACAAGTAATTCTTAAAAGAATGAGCAAGATGTGATCAGCCGATTAGAAATTGGTGGTTCTTTGTGAAACGAATTATGTAAACTGGGCTTTGTACCTAAGTTATTTTACGCCTTAAGGATTGAAGTCTACCTGAAATAGTCAACAGCTTAAGTTTGGAAGTCTTTAAATTAATGTTTGTACTTTTCTTATTGGGGAAATTCTATTACAATCAAGAGATTATTCACTTAAATTGCAATTTTGTAAAGTAATAAAAAAATTGAAAAGTATTAAGTTTACTTTTCATATTTGAAACTCTACTAATTTTGTGTAGTTGGATCATTTATAGTAAATTACACGCTCAAATTGCAAAGTATAATTCTAGTTTATAAATTTATAGAATATACATAACCGGAGTGATTCATATTAATTAGTAATACAAATTTAAGGATACGCACGCGCAACTTCACAATATTTCGTATCCAATTTTATCCTGGTTTAATTTAGGCATTATTTTTAACTAGTCGATCTTATGAGTAATATGTAGGGGATACCGAGTGTTGGACACGGAAGCCACCAGAACCTCATCGAGTTAAGTGCGGTTTGAGACGACGCGTGTGTAGTTTAAGTTGTTGCAGCAAGGCCGAATGATGAATAATGTTTTACGGTTAACGCGAGTGCAATATTCTAGTTCAGTTTAGTTTTCTATAATGTATCTAACAAGAAATCTCACATATGAGTAATCTAACTTTTGTTTATTTTGTGTTATCTCGAATTTAGTAACACATACAACTTTTAATAAAACTAAACTTAGATAGAATGTCCCGCTCGCGTTAATGTTAAAAGATTATTTATCATTCGGACTTGCTGCGACAACTTAAACTACACACGCGTCCTATCGAACTGCGCTTAGTTCGTTGAGGTTCTGAAGACTTCGACATCTGACACTCGGCATCCTCTACAATTATATAATTTTGATTAGAGGAAATTGTTATAACACCGATGTCAGCTGTATACCTGAATTGGCTTATTATAAAAATCCTTTTTATTTCAGTAACGTAAACCTATTCTAGGCATATTTTACTATTTCGGATAATTTAGTAGGGTGCCGACGGCAACCTATTTGGCAACAGATGTCAGCATAGTAGCCTGAGATTACATAGTCCAGTGGCGTCATTATAACTTTAAGTTTAATTTATTTTGTCTTTAGCATTTTTAGTCAACACTTGATCTAGCTCGCTAGCTTTAAAACAAATCACAGATTAATTCAAAAAGCTAATAAAGTCGGCTTATATCTATTTACTTTAGCTTCAAGGTGGTTTGTTACAGGTATTTCATCTTCGAAAAATCCACCAACCCCTATGTCGTGCTGACACATTACCGCCTTCTTAGAACTTGCTTGGAAAAACTATAAAAAATGTAAATCCAATTTTCACTATGCCAAAATATATGCAAAAATAAATTAAAAATTTAAACTGTAGTAGAACATTTTGGTTCGTTAGATAACAGGTTTTATTATCAGACAATGTCTAACTAAAATATTGGTTTACCAGAAGTATTATTTTAGAGTTGTCTACATAGTGGGCAAACTCGAAGTTTTCTCTATGGTAGCATTGTAACATTACTTCAATTCCGCAGTGCCTTAGTGGATTACAATATGGGTAACCAAGGCCCCGCTTCGCCTAAGAACATAAAGTAAGGATAGATAGAGACAAAAATAGTTTTTGCAGAGTGAGATTAAAATGTTGTTACTTTATTTCCTGAGGGTAACTTCGGAATACAGCAACTGCTGTACCTGCCGGTCACAAGAAATAACAGCAAAATAATTGACATACGTTTGTGGTAGTACTTTCGCAATCCATATCAGATACTACTCTCGATACGATAGCACTGTCGGTAAATAAAGTAACGCGTCACTTATGAGTGAGAAAAGACCCCGTGAATCACTTAAAACCTAAAACACAGTAGGCAGTATCAGTGGCTGAAGCTCGCTCCTTCTTGTTGCTAGCGATGTTAACCACTCGATATTTCTGTGGACTTGGGACCACCTTTCTACAAGTTTCATATCTTTTGTGACGCATTCTAATCTTATTTGTACCTTTTTAAATTAGCTTCCATTTGATATTACCACAAGGTCCAAACGCCTTTTAATATTTATCCTTAAAATTTCCTTTAGTTTTAAGGTATTAGAATTTTGTGAGAAAATGCCTATATTCACGAAATATAAGTTAACTCTTAATTTTAAATTATTTCTTGTTGAAAAACCTATATTCTTATAATAAGTAGTTGGAATGTATATAGTGAAAAATATAGATTATGTATAAAGAATTTAAACCAAGTACAGTCAAGCGTAGGAAAATTCTCTAGAAAAACTGGGGAAAAGAATTTGAAGTATGTAGTGCTGCCTATAATTTAATATCCGACATTTTAATGATTTTCTGCTCTCTTGGGCAATTTAAGGTCGAACATCATTGAATCCTTTTCAAAATCGATTCAATACTAAATGAAAAGTGCCTTATTGTCAATAAACTAATCCTAAATCTCAGCGAGTTCTTATTACATTCTCATATTATAACTGACAAGGCATTTGTAATTTTAGCTACTTCAACAGATAGACTCGCTTACTCGCATTTAGTGAGGGAAAGCATTTTTTCCTTTGTTTAAAACAGAAATTTGGGAAACTGCATTGATTTGTATAAAATTTAAGTTTAATTTGAAAAACTAAAGGCGATTTTAAAAAATGCCGCTGTTATTTTATTTTTTAGATTTTGTAAACTCGGTGCGTTGCTGTATCAGCACAAACAGTATTTCTGATCCTCATTATAAAACAAAAATATTAGTTTATCTTTAAAACCATCAACAAAAAGGTGTGACGAACTTTTAAGTAAACGACCTTAAAATTAAAAATGTTTAATGAAACCCCGATTTAGCGTCAGAAGTGCGCAAAATCACGCGTATGTCCTAAATATTTGAATCCGCTATTAAAAAGGTTTAAACACGCAACTGAAAGTGGAAACTAGGTAACAAGATGGACTCAAAATTGAATGGACTAATTGTTTAAAAGTTGTTAGTTCTAATTAAATTGCTAATTATTTATTTAATTCAATGAAACTTTCAAATTACAAAGTAAAATGGTTAGCGAAAATAGAATTAATATAATTAATTATATAAAGTACTTTCAACGTTAAACAAACGTGAAATTATAAAGATTAATGTGATTTTAAACATGCTTACAGAGTTACCTTAAAAGGAACCAGGACAAAGCAATTGTTATATCGAATTTATGTGCATATTAACTTTTCGATTTCAGAAGGACATTATCTCTGAAAAACATCACAGTAACCTAAATCATCGAACAACTCTTAGAAGACGATCTTAACATGGGCACTGCGTCGAGTTAAGGTAGCCTTCAAATAAATAATCAAAACATGGATTAGCTCTGGAAGAGAGTCTAGATAAGTATCTTTGTTTCGAGACCGTTCGCGTCAACCATTAATAAATGCGCTTACATAGGAATCCAGTTGAGTTGAGGTGATTTTATTCGTTATTAACGTAGCGGCATAAGTATTTTTATAGTGATAGAATACATTCCAACCTCTAAATGACGCCATTAACGTACGAAACGATCCGAGTTAGAGTCCTTCTACAAACAATTTTTAACGTTCCTTAACAAAAATAAGGTCGTTAAATTGTAATCCGCCCTTGGAACTAACCCGTCGCAGCGCGATGAAATAGAACGCTTTTAACAAATAAACAAATAAAAAACTGTAAATCTTAAAACCGATATAAAAAACGTAACGATTTAATTTACGCACATCCTATGACTCAAGCGGGAACGTCGCACGCAATAAATTATAGCGTCGCTAGAAATAGTAAGTGACAAGGTGAAAATTTATCTTGTCACCTAAATGAAAATCATGATGGAATCCAATTTTAATGACAAGCGTTACTTGGAGACTGCTCTGAGTTCGACGAAAATCGGCAAAACTTCAATAGACTTATGCATAAACAAACTAGTAGCGTACTAAATTTAATTATTACTACATATGCATAGACATATTCAATTTACATTGTAGTTAAGCACATTAATATCATACTAAATTTAGTACGCTACTAATTTGTTTATGCATAAGGTTGCAAGTTTTTAAGGGCATTACTACCTAATTAAAATATATACTTTAATTTTTATTAACTCAATAATTTAATTGAAGTTGGCCGAAGCATTTGAGAAACAACTAACGATGTTAAAAATTATTTTGGTAAAAGTATATTCCTTTCTTATAATAGATGTTTTAAAATGTAAATATTTACTTTGTTGTTGTCGCCATACGCAAACCGCTACGTAGTACGTGGTGTAATAAACACGATATAAACGCATTGTTGCTTATTACGTAGAATGACGAAGCGAATCTTTACAGGTTAGAATGTCTCTACGTGATATTCTCCTTTAGTTTAATAACTACATTTCCTTAAATATAATACAAACTGCTGTACTATAGAATGCGACATAAAGAACTCCGCGTTTTTGCAGAGGCACAGCTATGTGTAGGGAAGAAGCAATAAACGCCTGCAGTTAGTTCGACTTCGAATATTATCACGAGAAGTCGTGTAAAATCCCAAAGTAAAATGACTTGAAAATGACAGACAAGACTGTCGAAACGTAGCCATAATAAAAACTGTCCTTTTAAGGACCAAAAGAAATACGTGAAAGGAAACTCGGAAAAACAATTTCACATTCAATCTCCACGGAA
>JAHWXV010103584.1:0-12191 GCA_024586415.1 Phrixothrix hirtus
TTTAAGTTGTTGGTGCTGTTGTGTGTCGTATGTTGTACCTTAATGTCGCAAATTGACAATGAGGTGCATATTTAAAGTGTTCTAAAAGCGGGTCATCTTCTCTGCGCCACATATGTAGAGTTATTCCGTACCAATGGCACGCAACTTTACTGAGTATTGTCTTTAATATTAATTATATACATTTTTTACACTAGAAAGCATTGAAGTATAAGCATACGCCACACAGATGACGTCAATTTCAAAGATAGCGCCTGCATTCACATCTTCACTTATGGTTTCCTTTGTAAACTTGTTGACCGCTTGCGATATCTCTGCTCCATCTCTATCTAGCTAATTCAAACATCTAGAGAGCCGCCGAGTTCAATTTTAGCATCTTCCTTTGTAAACTTGTTGACCGCTTTCGACATCTCTGCTCCTTCTCTAGTTAGGAAACGCAAACAGTTAGAGAGTCGTCGACTTCAATTTTAGCATCTTCGCCTATGGCTTCCTTTGTAAACTTGTTGACCGCTTGCGACATCTCGTCTCCTTCTCTATCTAGCTAGAGAGCTAGAAAGCCGCCGACTTCAAATTTAATGTCTTCGAATACGGCTTCCTTTGTAAACTTCTTGGCCGCCTGCGATATCTGTTAATTTTAAGTAAAAGCGCATTTTAGTTAGATATAAATGTTTAATTTTATTTAGAGTAGCATAAGTACGTTTCTAAGCCCGACAAATGATATATAGTTTATTTAAATCTAAAAATCATCTTGGAAAATTTTTCTAAGTTAGAAATGGCGGGGAAAATTCGAATTTGAATCTGCCGCCACCGCCGCCATTTTGAAACTAAATTTGAGTTGGAAATAGATTCGCCGCCATCTTGTAAAAGATCTAACGCGGGGAAAAATTTGAATTTGAATTCTACCGTGCTGCTGCTGCTATATTCAAATCTTAGAAACATTTTTCTGTTAGAAATGGCGGGAAAATTCAAATTTGGATCTGCCGCCATTTTTGAGCTAGATTTAAGTTGGTAATAGATCCGACGCTATTTTGGAACCAGATTTAGGTTGGCAACAGATTCGACGCCATTTTGTCACTAAGGCTTGGCCCCCTTTCTACATCTAAGGCTTCTACCCAATCCTGCACCTAGGACTACGCCCTCAGGGCGTTAGCGTGTGTTTTTTCCTTCTCACATTTTTCTTAGCCAATATTTAGACCCCAGGGGTATTATCTATCCACGTTGTAATTTAGAAGCTGGGGTTAAAATTTTCAACATTTTGAACTTAACACCTTTTTATGAAACCTATAAAACAAAAAATATTTAGCATGCGATTGTGTTTGTGTGCCGGTATCATTTTTTTTTACAAAAGGCTTTTTTACGAATAAGGACATTTTGAATTTAACAAAATAATATACGTACGTATATGTGTGGAGCCATTCTTTAATAAATTTTTAAATGAAATGTGATGATATTTATATGAAAACGCAATCAGAATTTTTTGCTGACGGGACGCGAGGTCATTGCTTCATTTGATAATTTAATTAAACACGCATATACATTTTGGGCCCCATTTCAATATGGTTGATATGTCATGTGACTTATGGCATGTGACCGCGCTCCAAAATGGCCGATGTCATTTGACTTAACTTAACACTGGCGGCCATCTTGGGGCCCATTTCTGGTCTCATACCCCTATTCTCCTTCTACTATAAGTTTTAGAGGACTGCTGTTACATCCAAAAACTGTCCTGGACCTTTTCTTCGACTACAATAGAGCTATCCCGCGGTATACATGTTTCAGTGTTTGAACTAAGTCCCAAAGTCTATTACGATCAAGAACTAGCCCAACTCGTTACATATTTTGACGTCCACAAAACAGGGGCACGAACGCTCGCTACAAGTTCAAGTGCGATAATTCCTTATCAATTTTTAACTTTGCCTCGTAGATAAGATTTATCTAACCTTCAGTTTTTAAAATATTTTATTGAATTTAATTTTCTATGCAAACTGTATAACGGGATGGAACTCATTTTGGGCTCCAAGAGGTTCTCTAAGATGTTATTTGCCCTAAATTAGGTAGTTTCTCAGGCCATCATAGTGAAAATACGGGGGATTTTGCGTTTATGATGAAATTAATTCGGCTAGAATTCAGAAACTATTTGCAAGTGTCGAAAATCGGGAAAAAGTCGTAATTTTTGGGCACCACTTTACTTAAATGTCAAGGGTTAAATCTTACTGAAATTAGACGGCAAAGGATACTATTTCAAAACCGAAAGGTTGTACTACTACCATGGTATACTCACTGGTTAATTATTTGGCGTTCACCACTGGATAGGTACTTCAAATTTAATTCCAGTAAGACTCTCAATTTAAAATGTTTTACTTACTTATGTTTAACGTTTTCCTGTAAAAAAATTGTGTTTACTAGTGCTAAGGTTGTTTATGACGGTAAAATAATAAAATCGTCTGCATTAAATAATTCACTTATAATAATAAAAAAATAAAATGGTACAGGCAATCAAAGAACATTTAAACAGTCGATTGCTTAATTGCTAATGTTGAAAATTGGAGGCCGCTTTTTAACTCTTAATTTTATACTTAATTAACTATAACAAAGAACCTTTCCCGTCTATTGGTGGTCTCAAATTAATTTAATTATTTCAATTAAATATATCTTTGTTTATAAAATAGATTCTACACAAACTTGAGCAAGATTGTCTATCTGTTACTTTATTGAAGTAACGTTTCCAGCGGAAGTTATTAAATAAACAAAAATGAAAGGGAGGTTGATTGTCGGATTCCCCAGTGAAGCTCAATGACTTATAGAATGGAATAAGACGATCGAAAAAGTGTCACTTACTTGTAATTAATTTGGATTGCGTGATTTTTGGTAACAGGACGACCCACTGCCTCCTTTATTTATGAATAAAGCTTACGGGATAGTAGATTCCCAGACGTTCCGCAACTCTGTGGCCAAACGTTGAACGGGGATAACGAAACTTGACCCAATCTCCCAAATTCGCTTACAGCATCAACCTGCCTAATTTACCACTGATTCAGGCATTCGGTATTCGCTAAGGGTAACTAGTTCGTTGATTTCATGAGCTTTTACACGGCCTTGCTACTTTATCAACGTCACACCTCGCTATAGCGTGCTTTCATACGTGAACTTCTAGTCTCAACTGCCTTACTAGTAAAAATTTCTCCTTGAGAGTACGGGTACAGGGGATGGATGATTAACGTTTTTTTTAGAAATTTAAGCATTGTCATGGGGAAGGTGATGCATTTCTAAGAAAAAGCCCTGTGTTTTACAAAGCGTGAACTGAGATCTTTGAATGTTAATCAATGTTGTTAAAAATGGATTTGAAAACTTTAAAATTCTCGTTTATAAATTCAGATATAAAAATGATATTGGTAGTTTACCACTTAGGTTTTATTATTAATTCACTTATGTGACAATTGTTGCAAGAAGCACTTGCAACTGCAATTATTCCTGAAATTCTCAAAATGTTTCATTGAAATTTACTTTATGCATTTGTTCAACCTTAGTTTCAGATGTATTGTGGGAGTATTAGACGAAATAAATAAATTCTACCCTTACGTTTTACCTCCTTTCTTTACATATTGCTGTGTTGTGCCTTATTCCTTTACAGATTTAACTAGATATATCTTTCGCTACGATTTTCTACGATGCTTTGGATACGAAAAGCTGAACATTTATAATTAAGCTGATGTAAGTTCTACGTTCAACATTGTCAAAATCTTAGAGCCTAATCAATCTGCGACGCTTTCACTCATCTACGCCCAGATTTACACAAGCGCTTTCAATTATAATAATGTTGCGTCCATTTCTTTTCTTAGGCATTCTGACTACTTATAGTGTCGAGCTCGTACCAATTTCAGACTAGACGATACTCGTTAGCACCGATTTTCGTTTTCTTCAGCGATACGAGATGCGGAACTCGCACGCAACCATTTTAACATTTATTAGTGGTTACTACGGCTGCTTTTTTTGCAACTACACCCCACTCCCAAGCCTGCGCAGCACTAAGGCCAACCGGTGATTACTTAATTGTGCCCCCTAGCGAAAACCTTCCGGTGAGTGCCAACCGAGCTGTTTTATCCATCCTATACGTGGTAACTATTATTGATGAATGTTAATGAGCTTAATTTTTTCGCTAAATTGCTGTTGGCTCCAACTAAATTGAAATCTTATAAATCGTTTGATTTTTATTTGTTCCAATATACATAATTTATTGTTTTATAACTATTATTTTAAACTTAGTTAAAGTAAATCTTACTCAACCGTTACACTTAAATTATAACAACAAAATATACCTAAAATAGACATACAATTAAGTAAAACTATGAGAACACGTTTGCTAAGCAGGCGCTGATGTCCATTATTGTTTCCCTAACTCTTCGATTTTTTTGACTTGGGATATCAAATCAGTACCCCTTTTAAAGAACTTGATTTGGTACCCTATTTCGGCAAAATATCAATTTGTTACCTAATAATACTACTCGTTTTTCACAACTGCAGCAGCCTCTGAAACTTGGATTCACCATTCTAAGCTTAATTTAGGTGTATTAAGACTATTTTCATGATTTCGTAAAGCTAACTCTACTTGTGACAATATTTTCGAATAAAATATCACTTATTTATTTAAATTAATAAAAAAATATTTAGAATTATTTAGTGCTTTATTTTAACATAGGCTTGGTATAGTTTTACTTACGCATATTAAAAACTCGTTATTGGTATTATTTAAATTTATCAATTATTTATTAATTCTGGACTGCCAGACCAATATTTTTTTCCGTATTTTCTTATATTACATATTATTCTAAGAGACAAAAAGTATAAAATTTCAACAAGGGAAAGAACTGAAAATCCAATAAATAATCCTAATAATCCTCCAGTGTTCGAGAAGAAATCGACATATCCATAAAGTTCATTTCGCTCTAAATGCAAAAATTGCATTTCTGAGTAAAAAACAGTCAGCTTTGATAAATGATAGCTGAAAATAGTATATTATTAAATAAAATTGCAATAGTTACCTTATTTTTAAAATTAATTAAAAATATTGTTCTATGAGCCACAAATTACCAGCAGCATTAAGTTGTACCATTAATCGACTGGCAAGTGGTTTCTGTGACATTATAAAAATGTTTTAATCAAAATACACTCATTACAGTTCAAAAAGAAAATAAATTCTTTTACTTTTAATGGATGCTGTCTCAAATTTGTTACTCAGGTACAGCACCAAAAGCCCAAGAAAGCCTTTTATATTTATTTTCTCGTTTTCTCTTAAACTAAACATACACGAGCGCTTGATTGTCTAGGGGGTCAGTTTTAAGGGGTTTAATTGTCGTAAAGCAGTTCACAAAACAACAGCGAGCTTTTTAAGTTCGCTCGTATTATCAAAATAAAATTATCTTAATTTCGTCCGTCCATGCCGGTGCCACCTATACGTATCGATTTTAATTTACATTACAATAGCAAAGCACAAGTGCTGAACTAATGCAAATTTGAATAAGAAAGTGGAAGATATCGTAGAATCACAAATATGTATTCTTCGGTTCCGCCATAGCTAAGAAAAAATGAAAACAATGTCAGGAAGTGTGCTTTAACTACTGCACAATCGTTATTTCATAATACTCAAAAGAAATGGAAAAGTGCTTGGCATTTTTAACGAAATGCTTACAGAGATGATACACCTAAATCATGTAAATTTTTAAATATTAAGCTGAAAATAATCTTTATCATGACTACAAAGGTGTAGCATCCCATAATGTTAACCAATAGTGAAGCAAAATATTGCAAAATATTGCGAAATGACAGACGTTTTGTTCCAGGGATTTATGATGCAACGATTTGATATCAACGAGGTGGCCCCCTGCCATCTCTTCACGCAACTATTTCCAAGAAGTCCGAGACTTATTCGCAAAAAAGTGGAGCGACATAACCTGATCTCCAAGAAGCCGCGAATTTACTCCGTTGGACTGTTTCTGATGGGGTATACCTGAAAAATAAAGTAAATGAAAATTAACAAAATACCATATTCAAATCTAGAGTGCTTGCTTTAAACAATATTTCGAAGCAATTTTCCAAGTTGCATTGCGTTAAAATTGAAGTTAAAACATGTTTCTGTTTTCATGACACTTTAAAAATGAAAGACTTTCTTGGGCATCTAAAATTACCAAAGACCTACTTTGCTTCATTAAAATCGTAACTTTGATTTAGGCGCAGTAGTTCTCGCCAATTCCAACCGGTCTGACTAATTTCAACATCATATTCTAAAGAAGTGCATAATGGTAAACAGTTACAAGATTTCCCAAAACGCTCTTCCCTTGATAGATAATTTACTGAAACACAAAAGTCAAAAATATAAATTAAAACCAAAAATGGATTACTTTTGCTCTGTTTTACGCATTCCAGTTTACCAAGTCCACATCTGTTTCCATCAGTTTTATCTATAGATAGTTATAGTTGATTTATTAATTACCTCTATTTTACATTAAATATATTTACCAACAATGTAGAAAGGCATACAGCCACAGGCTGTTCTGGTGTAATTTGCTAGACACTCCATAAGACAATTTTGCTGTGAATAACTATTAAATATTTTTAACTGTCTTTCATTAGGAAAGTAACATTTCCTTACTTCGGGGTTGTATGACAATAAATTTTGAGATACTGTTATCATCTTAGGTTGAATGGCTATAAATATGATTTGATCTAAAGGTATACGAATATATCTGTCGATATCCAGTAACTCGGACGGATGATGTACAAAAACCTTATATCAAAAGATAAATCAATAAGATTTAAATTGCAATACATATAAACTCCATACTTTAAATCCTTGGATCGACTCTTTACACAAATAGTCCAAGTAATTGTGATTTACAGTAAGCCCATCTATTGTTAAGCCACCCTCTATGCCTGACACAAAATTTCTTCTTGGGTAGCTATCTAAAGCATTTTCATCTGCATAACCATCTTCTAATGACCAACCCTCTGGTTTTTTACTTTTTTCTAAATTAACCAGTCGTTCACTAAAAGAGTAGTTGTTTAAGGTACAAATATTCTTTACTGCGTGAGTAGTTGATTATAAAGTGAAAGTTTACGAGCTTCTTTAAAGGCATCTACATTTTGTAGATGAATGTTACACAAATTATGAATAATTTGTTTTGACGACTCGTATTACCTACATTAGGGTGCCGTTTTTAGTAACCACCTTATACAAAACTAAATATTGCTACTAACAGATGCATTATTTAATAGGTTGCAATAAATACGCGTAATAAAATTGTTTGTGAACGCATATAATAAAGGTAAGTTTTTGAACGAAAGGCCATTCAAAAAAATATTAACTTTTTTATGGTTAGTAATTATAATATTTATAATAGGTTTGAAAATATATTACTTTGAATGTCGGAATATTTCAACATGATCCAGCATATTAAAGGTTAGGCAAATGCCTTCTTCTGTAAGCCTATACTCCAACATATCACTCCAATGAAATTGTTTTCCTAACCATTTTATTGTGGTAATATTAAGTTCATCGAATTCTGGCATTAACTGTAAACTTATTTATATTAACAAATTTAAAAGGCCGTAGTAGGTGTAAAAATAGTTACCTCGTGTAGAATATCAATTATTTGAGTCAAGTAATAATCGATAGTGAAACTGTTCGTTTCGATTTTTTCCAAAAAACCATCACATATTAAAGCAAATGTTTCAAAAAGGGTTGTCCTAAAACATTTTATTCGTTATTTTCAGCTACTATGTATATAAATCCATTTTCTTACTTTTCGTCGGATACTTCAAAGTTAGCAATATTTTTTAAAAATATATTTGTAAAATTAAATTTTTTAGGGTTTGATTTAACTTCAGGACAGATTGTAACTGCAGGAAAAGGTATTTCCCAAATAGACATTTCTGTTGCAGAAAAACTTACCAATACTGGTGACGTTTGCCATTTATTATATGATTTTATAATTAAATATATACAAATGCAGCTTACAGTTAAAACTGCTATTGCCCATATTATTCTATAAAAAACGAATTATTCTCTGTAAAATATTTTGATTCATTTATACTTTTCGATAAGAAAACGGCCACGTTCTCCTATGTATTGAATTCCATGGAATGTAGTGACACCAGAATATTGTGAAAAATAATGGGACAAATTTTGAGAAAAACTTGCTGAAGAACCACGCTTTTCTTTTTGGAGAATAATTTGAGTAACTTGAGTGCCGTTAGAATTTTCAAATTTATTTCTATATTTTCCTTCAGGTTTTATGTTATAAAAAGTAGGGTTGATCTTCGCTGAAAGTAAACTTATTACTGCTGATTCTGAGAAACAATGACGTATTTGCGCAACTGGAACTATTTCATTCTAAAATTAAAATGAATCTATCGATGTATGTATATATGTCATAAATTAAAAACGTAATACAACGATCAGAAAACGTGTTTCACCGATTGCATTAGCGAATTCACATCTGCTTCATTTTACTATTGAGACGACCATTAACGAAATAATCGTCAATTGTATCGCTATTCCAGCTTAAATTTTTTATTAGAACAGCAGAGATAGGTTCGCACTAATTTTGGTCGTTAGGGGCCTAATTACCGTAACAATAGATGTCAATACATTCAATTATAGAAGAACGATTCCAAAAAGTCGTGTACAGGTAAATACCAAATATACCTAAGTAACGTGGTCGCTCTTTTCTGTACAATCCAAATGACATGGACGAGAATACCACGATTCAAAACTGTTAGCTACTCCAATCGCATACTCCCTTCTTTTCCATTTAATTATTTTACAATATCGTTGTGTAAATATTAAAGCACAGAAATGGCATATTCGTTATGCTTTGTGGCATAAATGTCACGGTATTTTATAACATGTACTTCTGGATAGGACCAAAAAATGAGCTGGATGAAACTGTTACATTTATTCAACTTCATTCCTTCCAATAATGGAAAATTCTGTAACGATAATGTAATTATACGGAAAATAGTATGAATTGAAAAGACGAATGAAAATTGCGTGAACATGTGGGTAAAATTTAAGAAGGCGACATATAAAAACTTTAAGAATTGGTTTTTACTTTTAATAATGCCAGTTTGGGAGATGTTGGTTTATATAAAGAGAGACGCTATCCTTATAAAGCTTATTGTTAGTGTAGTGTTCCTGATTTAAGGTAGTGAACAGACAGAAACGTAGTAGGTTTAATTTTATAATTAGTTCAATAGGCGATATTCACGTGTTTCATTAGATAGATAAAAAACTGTAAAATTAAGATAAAGGAATTCTGGTTTATGTTAGTCTAGTGTTATTATCGCAAATACACAACAATATTTGACGACAAGTCGAATCCGCAAATTTAGTCAAATCAAAAAATGCGCCTTTAATCGGTACCATAGAATCCTTTAACCCTAGAGAAGATGATATTATAACGTATTTAGAACGAATAGAACAACCTCTTAAGTGTAATGAGGTCAATGATGAAAAAAAGTGGCACTGCTGTTAACTCTAATAGGAGGAGAAGCTTATAGAGTACTAAAAGACTTTCTAACTCCTACTGCTCTAAATACTAAGTCTTTTGATCAACTTAAACAACCGCTAGAAAACCATTACAGTCCCAATATACTAGTAATAGCAGAGAGATAGATTTTATAACGTCAATCAGGAACCAATTGAAGACGTAAAAGCATTTATTGCCCGGTTAAAAAACTTAGTTCAACACTGCGCTTTTGGAACATTTTTAAGTGAAGCATTAAGATATCGATTAGTATGTGGTATAATGTCAGAAAGCACTAAAAGGACATTACTTACAGATAATAATTTAACATATGACAAGGCTTTCCAAATTGCTTCCAGTATGGAAATTTGGAGCAAGTTAATGTGAATTTCTTGTATAAAAATAATTCATATTTGCTGCCCTTAGTTGTACTAAAAGGTAAATCTAAGTTTATACCTTTGTTAGAGAGAAACTGGCTGAACATTTTCAACCCAAACTGGAAAAATTTAGTAGACACTAATGTAATAGTCGAAGCAGAAGATATTGGTCTTGTTTCACAAAATCAGATTCCTGATCATGAAAATAGACACAAGATTATGAAGTTTGTATCAGAAATTAAAAGTTACCATAAAGCTGTCTGCATAAAAAGTTTTAAGGCAGTATAAAAATCAAAGACGGGGTAAGTCCAATTTTTCATTAAGCATATGAAATGCCTTATTCTTTAGAGTCAAAAGTCGAGTTAGAATTTTAAAAATGATAGAGTGCCAAATCTTAACAAAAGTTAGTCGTAGTGAGTTGGGCTAGCCCAATCGTTGTAATGCCAAAGAACAGTTCAACAGATATTCGAATTTGTGTAGATTTTAAAGAAACCGTTAATCGGGTCATAGACAGCGACCACTGTGTTGTACCGTTGCCTCAGGATATTTTTGCAAGTTTAAGAGGAAGTAAATATTTCAGTCTCGTTGACCTCAAGGGGGGCATACCAACAATTACCAGTTGGGGATTCATCTAAAGAATATTTTACTATAAATACCCACATAGGATTATTCAGGTTTAATACGCTTACTTAGGGGTCAGCTCGGCTCCCTCGATATTTCAGTCTGGAAGCCATATTAGCCGGTCTCCCTAAAGTAAAGTGTTATTTAGATGACATTATCGTTCACGGTTTATCTGTAGAGGAATGTCATGAAAACGTAAAAAAGGTATTTTGTCGTTTACACAAATATAATGTTAGAGTCAACGAAACTAAATGTAAGTTTTATAAAACAAGAATAGAATTTCTAGGTCATAAAGTCGATTTCTTTGGAATTTATTCAACACAAGATAAGATTGAATGCATTTTACATGCACCATTACCACAAAACTTAACGCAGTTAAAGTCATATCTTAGCCTTTTAAATTAATAAAAAAAAATTATTCATATGCTATCTTCAAAGTTGAAACCGTTGTATGATTTGTGTCAAAAAATGCAAATTTTAATGGGTCAAGGAAGTGTGAAGAAGCTTTTAAAATGAGCAAAAAATTACTTACATTCAATGTGGTTTTAACTCATTTTCATCCTACAAAACCCATTTATGAAACTTGTGATGCGCAGGTGCTGTTTTAAGTCATAAAATCAATGACGACCTCGTTCCTGTTTTATTCGTATCTAGTACCTTATCAAAAGTAGAACAAAGATACTCAAATTTAGATCGCGAAAGTTTGGCCTTAATTTACGCTTTAAAAAAATTTCATACATTTTTGTATGGTCGACAATTCACATTGTTATCAGGCCATCAACCACTCCAATTTATTTATGGTAAAAACTAAGGCGTACCAATAACTGCAGCATCTCGTATTACCCGTTGGGCTTTAATACTTTCCGGGTATGATTAAGAGATAGACTACAAGAGAAACTAGTAGCAAATGCTGATGGATTGTCTAGATTATCTACTCCGAAAGAAATGTATACACCAGATCCTTTATATTCTTTCAATTTAGCTAACAATGTCCCCTTTAATTTCAATGATATAGCTTGCGAAACAGAGAAGGATTCAATTTTAAATAAAATAAAGGATATGACTCTTACTGAATGACTAAATTGTATCCAAAACGATGATATTAGACCTTTCTTTTACAAAAGGCACGAACTCTCGAAAGAAAGTGACTGTCTTTTATTAGGTAATAAAGTCATAATTCCCAAGTCATTACAACAGGAAACCTTGAAAATTTTCCATAAATAACATTTAGGCATCGTACGAACTAAATTCTAATGAGATCTTATTGTTGGTGGCCCAATTTGAACCATGACATCGAAAACTTTATTGGATCTTGCGATGTTTGACAACAAATACAGAATTTCTCAAATAGTAGTACGCTTTTACCCTGGCCTAGTGCTCTTAATAATTGTTATAGAGTAAATGTAGCCTTCTTTTACAAATTCGGTTATATATTTCTTATTCTGATTGACTGTAAAACAAAATGGCTTGAAATTAAACTAATGCTTGACCAAACAAACGCGAAAGAAATTATTTTGAAACTCAAAGAAATATTCTCTGTTTTTGGGTTACCCATTGAATTAGTTTCAGATAATGTGTAATGTGCTTACGCTTACCACCACGATTACTTTAATTAAATAATTGTTTAAGCAATTAACAAAGTGTAAACGTGATGGTATAGTAAAGCGTAAAACCC
>JAHWXV010103590.1:0-10009 GCA_024586415.1 Phrixothrix hirtus
TTGTTACCCTCTCCCCACCCCTCATACATTTAATAACAAAACAAAATTTTTTTTGGCTAAAAACATTGGAAATATAGTCTTAACAATACCCTGAAAGTTTCAATCTTAAATAACTTTTCAATCAAAAGTTAACCTGGGAGGGGGATAATTTATTGGAGCAATGTATATATATACACACATACAAGGTGTCTCTACATGCCATATCCAAATTGAAGGAGGTTATTCCTCAGCTTATTGTATGACCTAATGTCCGTATGAACATGTATCCTAGATCGTTTTTTGTCAAGATACAACGTGTTAAAGTTTTTTTTAGAAATAAAATTTGTAGTAATAAGAAGCTTCTTAGAACGTGAAATAACTAAAATTAATTGTTTCAGTAGGGTCTCGGAAGGTAACCAAATTGATATCTATGCGAACAAACATTATACACCACTGGTTTCTTATAAGTTTGTTTTTTTAGATTATTAAGCAATTAAAAATACAGCTCTCTCGGCCTTTTTGCATAATTCGCTTGGTTTTCGAAAAAAAACGAAAACCGTTTTAATATGAATCTCTGGATCATGAAAATTATCAAAATGTTTATCATATGCAAAATATACGTTTTACAATTCGCATAAATATTGTTGACAAACAACAACAATGAAATATTTAATTTGGCAATCTGTACTTTGAACGTAATAAGAATTTTGATAATTCTCATATTGTCCAGGCATACGCACTGAAACGGTTTTTATATTTTTTCTCAAAAACCAAGCGATTTAAGAGAAAATGTCAAGGGGTAAGAAAGTTGTATTTTTAATTGCTCAATCTAAAAAAGTACTAATAAAAGACCAGTGGCCTATAATGCTTTTTAATCATTTTACATTCAAAAAAGCCCCTTATTACTACAAGTAAACCTGCGAAATTAGATGGAGATCAGCGAAAATGCTTTTAAGATATTAAAAGAAGCGTATTTCTTAAAAAAAAACTTTGACACTCTGTATCTCGAAAACAAAACGACTTAGGAGAAATGTTTGTATGAACTTCAAGTTACACAATAGTCTGAGGCATAATATAACGGGTTAAAAGACGTTTCGCGCTCCTAAGGATGCGCCACTGTTCCGGCCGACACAGTGAAGAATGGGGTGGTTCTACATTAGTTGTTAAATTAATTATGACTACGTTCAGGAACGTATTGCAATTTTCAAAAGAAGGGAGGGAGAAGTCGTAATCAAGGGCGCCACTTTGTTTAAAAGTCATTTGGTTTGATATTAAAGAAATTAGGAAACAAAGACACCGTTTTCCAGAACCTATAAGTAGAAGATTACAACGACATACTTACTACTTAGATATCTAGCGTAAGCCACTAGATTGGTACTTCAATTAAGTTCAAGTTAGACTCACATTTTAAGATATTTTACTTACCTTTGTCTAACGTTTCCCTGAAAGAAAATTATGGTTACTAATTCTAAGTAATAATAACGTCTGCACTCGATAAATAACACATAATGATAAAAAATAAAACGTACATACAACAAAGAGACATATGAACAATTGATTAACTAAATCTAATAAGAAAATGAAGGGGACCCTTGTGTTTCTACTAATTATACTTAAACTAATTGTAACAAAGATTCGCCACATTAAATCTAGGCCTAAAATTGATATAAAAGCTTAAATTAATTATAATTTAAATGTATTTATAGCCTACAAACGAAATTAATGGGAACTATCCATCTTATACTTGAGATAAGTTTGTACCCCGCGGGATTTATTGCATCAAAGAAAAGACGGTTTAAGATTCAAAAGAGAAGCTCCGCAAATTACGGGATGTTAGAGATCAATTATAAGAATGTTACTTACTTGTAGTCAACTTAGTTGCGTGACTTTTGAAACAGGGCACAGTGTCACCTTTAGTTCATGATGAGATCGTACGTGCTGTACCGTCCAATCCGTTCCACAACCCTTCACCAAAACCTAGAACGTGTACGAACGAAACTTGACCCAATTTCCAATCCGCCTACGGCGCCAACCTGCTGAATACACTAATGATACAGGCATTCGATAACTCAAAAAAGGTCAATGTCAAACTCATGCAATTTTACTTTCTTCGTCCCAAGTGCAAAAAATATATACACTTGCCCACAAAGTCTACATACGGGTGACTAAAAAGACAAAAATGACTGAAAATGATATATAACTAACATATTGTGTTTAAAACTTGTTTACAATAATTGAATACATTATTTATGTTTCATGATTAGTAGTAACAAGTAAAGGAAATTTAGTCCAGCATGAAAATGTTGTATACCATAGATATTTAGAAACCACAAAAGTCTACATACGTTTCCGTTTGTGTAATACTCAGAAGCTGTTTTAGGGGGATACCCAAATTTTTTGATATGGTTGATATTCCTTAAAGTAAATACAAGTTCAGTCGTAATCTAGAGTGTGTGAAATGTGTATGGACACTAAAAGAAACGAAGTGCCAATACCAATACGCAAATGTGTGATTGCGTTAAGGAACGAACAGAAATCGATGATGGAAATAGCGAAATAGCAAAATCACTTCAACTTTCAAAGGTTACAGCACAAACAATAATAGGTAATTATAAAAACACAGGAAATTTGGAAACTAAGAGAAGATCTGGCCGACCACCAAAACTTACTCTCCGCAAAACCCCTAATTAGTGCCGTAAAGGTTGTCAACAATATGCGAAATACCGACGGTATTATATTACACCCTGAAACAATTCGTCGTTGTCTTCATAAATCCGAATTGCATGCAAGAATTCCACGGGAAAAAACGTTAATTAGTGCAAGTAATATGCAGAAGAGGCTTGCATTTGCAAAACAGTATTATAAAATTCACGAAGACGATCCAGATTTTCGGAAACGGGTTATTTTACATACGAGTGTAAGTTTAACGTGTTTGGGAAAGATTGACGCAGAAAAGTGTGACGAAAACAGAATAAAGCGCTTAATATTAAACATATCGTTCCTACTGTGAAAGGTTCACAATCTGTTATGGTCTGGGGATGCATGGCAGCAAATGCAGTTGGAAGATTAAATTTTATAGCCAAGATTATGGACAAACATGTATATTTGGACATAATAAAAGACAGTTTTGTACCTAGTGTGGCAGAATTAGGCCTTTCTGCCTATCTCTGGCATTGTCAAAGAGTGGTTGCTATATAATGTCATAAAACAACTCCATTCACCACCACAATGCCCACACCTTAACGTCATTGAACATTTGTGGAATGAAATGAAACGAAGAGTGCAACAATGAGCAGTTTCTTATTGAAAAACTTGTTTCCTCAATGCCTGCCCGTCTTAAAGCAGTGTTAGAAACATCGGGAGGACCGACATCCTATTGAAAAAAGTAAGTTAATACAGCTCTACCAACGGTCAAACTTCATATGTAGACTTTTGTGGTTGTCGAAATATCTATAGTATACAACATGGTTAGATAAGCTTTCTTATATATTAACGTAATAATTATTAAACTTGTAAACTAATTGGAATGTTATAATCTGTTTTTATACATATTATGTTAATTATACAACATTTTCAGTCATTTTTGTCTTTTTCGTCACCCATATGTAGACTTTTGTGGGCAAGTGTGCATCAGCACTAAAAGATTATTTCGCTCGCTGTGACTCGAGAAGTACACTTTCTCTCTCAAGATTAAAAGATGAACTTTAGTCCCTTGGTATATAATATACTGTTAATGATGGCATTTTTTATTTAAACACAAAATTATTATTATACATATAAGAGTTGTTGTTCATATTTTCACACAGCGGGTAGGAATAAATATATAAGAAATTCAAAAAATGATGCTCAATTAATAACAATGAATTGAGCAAGACTGTTGAATTTTTTATTACTAAACATCTTGTAATGTAGTTGTAAAGTCGTCAAAGAAAGAAGCACTAAATTACGACCTCAAACTTGCAATTGGGAATTGAATAATCCACCATCACGCAACCATTGCACAATTCGCGGTTACGCAAACGCTGAGTAGAGAAATAACGGATTCCTCTAGCAGTCTCGTCCGCTTCGCTATAAAGTAAAACAATTCTTATCATTTATGTTAGCTTTGCGTTTTAAAATTATGTTACAACTGAATCAGGTGTTTATAATTCATTCACTCAAAACGGTACGTTCAGCTGTGGGGGTATTGCAGGGATTTTCAAAGAGTCTTTTAACATTTTGTTAACGGCGTTTTGTTTGAAATGGCAAGGATTTTTAAAAAGAATGTTTTTCTCTAATTTAAAACTACCCTGCGTGTTGTTCCTAGTTTTTCGGTGGACTTTAAAATCACCCAGTATGTACAGCGCATCTGATTAATTTCATGAGGTTTAAATAAGTAGTAAAAATAGAGGAATCGAACAAAGCTTGGTTATATGCCAGTGGCGTGCAAAAATGTTTTAATCAATAATTATTATTACTTATCAGTAGGTTATCAGAATTAAAAAACAGAAGTTTCGTTTCATTCTTTCGTAGGTAGTATAAAATCCCTAAAGATTTTCAAAATCAGCGGTCAAAAGCAGGGAAGCTGGTTCAAAAGAAATAAATTTATTGAATTGTTGAACAGCTGCGAAGGCAATTTTGTCATATTTGACGTTTTTGGGGCTTTCCCTGCAATATATGAAGCCTATAAATTACATCCGTTAACAGAACTAGCAGGAGTAAAATTTGTAGTATGTATAATTGTAGTTTAATATAGAAACCACTGTGAGAACGATATTTCAAATTCTGCGGTCGCCGACGTTTTAATCGTAATTTGTAAAGTTCGCATTTTCTATCTCCTTTCTTCTCTTTTGACAACATTTAAAGCAACCTTAGGAGTCGTAAATGAGTTGCGAGCGTAGTTGGAGTATACGCAAAGCGTATTCTATAAGTACATACTTGTCTAGCTAATATACCAATATGTATGGTTAAGTATCGTAGGTTTAATGGAAATTTTACTCGAATTAATTCGCCGTGCCGAAATTTCGTGATGTTAGATAAAATAGCGAAATTTAGGTCAAGCAGGAACACACTGAAAAGCGCAAATATAACAAAACGTATAGTCCTTTAAACTTCATCAAAATGTCATGTAAGAAGAAAACTAATTTATAAGATCGAATAAGAGCGCCGTATCTAAAGCTGCGATCGCATTAATCAAGTAAAAAGATTACATCGATGTGCTTTTAAAAGTTGTAACTGACGACGGAAAAACAGAATTGCGCTGACGTCCGTACAAATTAGTTCTTCCCGTTACATCTCTCCCCGAGAGCCTCTGTTACTTTTTAGTTTTCATGCCCCGCTTTGTGACAGACTCTTTGCACACCAAACTTTGATTATTGACAGTGCAAGAAAGTTAAACGGAAAATTTGAAAGAAAGAAACCGCGATGTAGGAAAATCCCATTATGGCTTTCAGTGCTTTACAAACTTTTCCTGGTGTGATTAGAAGCAATACTAAACTGCTCGATTATATTTGAATAGATATTGACTTCACTCTAACGCATAACATTGGCTAGTATCCAAGTACTGATATCTCAACGGAAAAAGGCCGAGTCACTAAACTTTTAAATCTAAACAGGATTTAAGTTTTGACTGAAAACTATGTTTTAAATTATTAGCGAAACGAGTTAAATAAATCCAAACCTCCTGTCTGTATCTGAATATCATATATGACTACTTACAAACTGCAATATATTGTGGCATTGCGTCTTTGCTATTTATTAGAGAAACTTCTACCTTCGTACAAGTGCACTTTTGAAACTTGCACTATAAATTGTACTTAATATGTCATTCAAAAACTGCTGTCAAACACTTGGGTACACATTTAGAAGTTTAAATGCTCTCAAGAGATAATGCAAGATGCAGAAGCTTGATAAATTACTTCACAAGGGTAATATTCTTCAACATTTATTTTATAATTGAAAATCGAATTTGAATGATAAAGGACGAAGGAATTAATTTCTCTGTGCTCCATTTTCACCCTATTACGTGGATTGAAAATGGAATAGTCGGTTTTTTAATTGAAAAACATGGCGTAAAAATATATGTCATTGTCACATCTACAAGAATTAATGAAATAAAGAATACATTTATACCTTAAATTATAATTTTAAATTCAGAATGTTTGATGACAAAGAGATCGTGAAGTATGGACAATTCATTAAATATTACATCTATTACATTGCTACCTTCAAACAAATTAAGCTAAGACTCGCCTATTTTTGAAAGATTAGAAACGGTGTTCAGTTACGTTAACCTTTGCTTTAAAGATTCACAGCAATGAAGTGCCTCCTCAGTTGAGTCTTTCTTCGTACAACAAATCTCATTTCAAGTTGAAAATTGAAAGTAGCAAATATTTAACAGCACCCGATGTTTCCACTTGCTGGGGTTAGTAGTTCAGGGTTCGATCCCCAGTCGAGAACTGAATTTTTTTGAATTGTATTTACTTATAAACTATTTAAATGTATATATGTACCATCTTGGTATGCATGTCATAATGCGCTAATAAATATTATGTCTAAATTGTATATTTTCATGTTAATCTGGACAGATGTAATTGTTTATAAAGCTATTTGACTATTGTTTTGTGATATCCACTGTAACTGTTTAATTATGCATACGAATTATTAATATGAAACCGTGTTAAAAATGTAAGTAAACTTTAACAACAAATTTAATTATTAATAAAGAATTTAACTATTATTTTAAGTTATACTATTCTGTATCCCAACAGAAATTAGCAAATTATTTATTACAATAGTTTGTCATCTGGGAGTTTAGCAGGAATAAATTATTTCAACGTTATTACTGCGTAATAGCCATTTTAAGCTATAATCGAAATGAGGCGAATTAATTGCTGACATATGAAAATAAAATTATCTTTATTAATAAATATATCATCTATTACTTAATTTGTAAAAAATGTATATTTAAAAGAAATAACTGCAATTACCTGCATTGTCTGTAATTTCAATTTTATACAAGTAGTTCTTGTAACTTTTTAAAATTAAAACAGCTGATAAGTGTGAATTATCGTTTAATTACGGAAAACTGTAAATATAAATAAATTTATAACGCGCGAACAGTAATCTGATCGTTCATAAACGCAACAAAGCCGTATGTAATTTTAATTATGATTCATAATCGAGTAGAGTAGCATATCGAATATTTATCGCAAATTCTTAAGGGAACAGTTACAATTTTTTTCGAATTGCCTAAAATGTTTTACAAATTTATGTATACTAAAGTATGTTAAATGATGCACCTTATTTTCCGGACACCTCGTATAAGTATAATTTTCAAGTATTTATTCTGCTATTTTTCCATAAGTGTACGACGTAATAAAAGTTTCAAAATTATGTTTAAAGGCAATATTTTAAAACGAGAAAGATTAATCAATTACACGTAAACATTCTCCTTCTCCCCGCTAACTTCTGTAAAATAGCAGAATAAATGTAACGGTATAACAGGCACGTTATACTTGTGATAAATTTCGTACCAGTATTCACTTAGTATCAAAGATTTATTGGTCCATGGTGTAATATCTCTTACGGCCTAAAAATGTAATCAGAAAATTGCATTACGAAGCCACCGCCATTCCGGAAAGCTCTAGTATACCCTTGCGAGCGCATCTTTTTAAATTATCCTTACTCAAGCTGAAATCAACTAACAAGGTAGAACATTTTCTTCTCTAAATTAAACGCTAATAAACTCTTTATCAGCGCCAGCATACATCAAGAGGAAACTAATTAACGGCGTTATTCAAAGCACAAATGCTTGTTGCGCAAGCGCTTTAGATTTTGTCAAATAGTCCGGCATTATTTGTAAATTAAATAAGAACTGTAATTCAGTAAAGGTTAGTTTTAACTTTGATGTTGTTTGTTTAAATTAGTATGAGGTGCTGCTCAAATGTTTCCCGAATTTTGTTCTAAAAAAACGGTTGCTTCAAAGTTTGATCGCCACCGTCCCCTCGATGTATAACGATTCCAAAGTTTTTGTAACTACTGGAAGTTAATTTCCCAGAACGTGTTTAAACATTGCCTGCGATTCGGTCTGTACCCCTTGTATCGTGTCAAATCTTCGGCTCTTATAGGGAAGAGAAAAAAGTCGCAGTGGTCATGTCATGTGAGTAGAGGCGTTGTGGTATCACTGCCATGTTGCCTAAGTCTGGCACACAATCAGCGCGACATGAGTTTGTTATGACTATGTAGGGCCACCTTTCTGATCGCTTAACCCACGTGATTTCTCTCTCTTTCTTCCTTTCCCTCTCTCAATTATCTCATTATATGACAATAGATTGCTGATTTTACCTGCCGATCAGGAAGAACCAATTCTTTATGGACAATTTCATGAATATCGAAACCACGATTGTATTGGTTTCACTTAGTGGAGTAGGATCCTCCTATTTGGACGATTTAGTGTCTCAGCCCCTTCTACGATTGATCTTCAAATTCTCCGATGCAATTTACGGACACTTCTTGTAACTCAGTCCCACAATTGAGCAGAAACTTTAAAGTTGTTTACAGATCATCCTTTAGGACTTTGTTTGGCACTGTTTGCATACTTTTAAGCATTGCGATTGATGAAGGAGGCCCTGAATGTCCCTTTTTGAAACCGCTATGCATACCACATGTCTGTAATTTGCCTAAAACGTTGTCACGAAAGGTTTCTTTTAGTATTCTATTTGTCTCGTTTGCAAGTTCCTTGCCCTTCAGCTTCCGTCATTTTTTTACGAAAGACAAATCGCAACGCACTTCAAATACAGCCCTATAGAATGACGCCGTCATTTATAAAACCAGAATGATTATTACGGCCTAATTTAACACTAGAACATAGATTGTGACATTCTCCTATAATTTCGAATTGCTACTTTCATATACTTATAAACTTTTACGATGATTTATTCACGTATCGAAGGAACTCGCTGGCAATCACCTGTCTAACTACGACTTTGTCCTAGCCGCATTATTTATCCTGAATTCATTTATTTACTGCTATCGTTGTATACCTGATTTACTAATTTTTAATGGATGTTGGGTTATCTACCGACCTACTTTAAAAGCTAATTTTATTCTAAACAAATTCTTGTACTAATCTATATCCATGAGGTACTATATGGTTTTCTCAATAATTTATTAGCTTTAATTTTGAATATTTAATAGATATTCGAAAACGACCACGCTGTTATTTATTCAGCAAATATTATTGTATATTGTTAACTCTATATTTTTTAATTAAGTGTACTTTAATTTTGATGTGTATCTACTCAAAAGGTGTTATTACTAGTGTTAGCTACTTTAAAATGACTGGTTTTAATCGTTCATAATGGATCGAACGGGAACTGCGACTTGGTTTTGGATCTTTAGATATTTTTGAATTAAGTTCTAACCGTAACTCAAAAAGGAAAAAGTGTTTACTGACTGCGTTCAGATACGTGACAGTAAAGAAGAAAGTGGCAGCTTATTTCATAAAAGAGGTATATTGAACTTAATCAACCGCGTGTTGTTAAATCAATATAAACTTAATTCAGACCCTAATTTATATCGAAGTTACTGTGTCCTGCGTTTCTATATAATTTCGGGTATTTAAACCTAAACTAGGCAATGTTCTTCAGTTTCAAATATTTAAAATTGTGCCATAGACGGTTACAGTTTTCATTTACATTTGCGGTTCAGATTTCAATCTTAATTTCCATATTCACTGTTCACTTCGCCCTATTATTACTATTTCGATTTCAAGCAAATTGTGTGGAGAACATTTCTAAATTATTTTTAAGTTTTTCATTCCCTAGTAGCGATTATTGATCTTTTAATGTATAATTACTTTTTTTTGTATTAATTATTAACTAATTTATCGTTTACTCGAGAAAAATTCTATAATCGCAGTAGTAACTAATGTAAACCTAACCAGTTGAGTGGATTCGAGACAGCTCGATCCGAAAATACAATATTACAATATTCGGACCATCCTATATATATATATATATATATATATATATATATATATGGTATTTAT
>JAHWXV010103605.1:0-18816 GCA_024586415.1 Phrixothrix hirtus
AATAAAGGAATGTTTTTAATAATTTCTAAACGGAATTAAATGCATAATTAAAATACCATACGTAGATAATATAATTCGTCAAGCATATTGATGTTACTGACTTTAGATAATTTACAAAACGAACTAGCTAGAGCTGACAATAGATGTTACTTAATTTAGATAATTTTACACAAAAAACTAGCGAGAGCTTGACATACTCTTGTTTTCTCCTTTCCCTGGTAAACTGACTCCTCTCCAAGCCTTCTTTCTTAGACTTCTCTCTTACTTCAAAAATCTTCTTGTACTTCATGGAAGTAGGCATCTCACTTATCTCTGTTCCTTTCTCTTCATGCCTAAAGTATCGACATTGGTTGAAACCTGTTCCAGAATATTTTGAATGTTTTCATCTGATAGCTTTGAATTTGTCGATGAACGGTGAAAAACCACTCCGCAACTTCGGTTACTAATAACACCTGATTTGCCCTCATGTGAAGGCTTTTTAGTGATCAAAGTAGCACCTTCACTTTAGTTTGTTTCATTCACAAAGAATATTTGGTTCACTCACATCCGAGGACTGTCTTTTGGCAAGAATAGCATACCCACCTTTGTCATTATTGACTGTAGAAACTGTACGAACATCTTTTTCAGTTTCTCAATATTATTCAGATGTGTCCGTTAATGGATGAGAATTGTGATGAATAGAAATATTTTGTCAAAAGAGCTTATTGCGGTATAGGCTTGAATGACCTAAATCCACTCTGAAACTAGCAACAAATACTGAATTCGTCAACTAGTAGGAATGCCATCTCTGCCTATCTCGTTATGAATAGTAGAAACTAGAAAACACCTATCCAGCCTCGCGATATTGTTTAGATGCGTTCGTTAATGGAAGAGAATCGTAACGAGTATAGGTATAAGGTATAGGCCTAACTGACTAAGCTCGCTCTAAAAATCACAATAAATACTGGGGATGCAGAGGAATAGCTCCTCTGTTTATATCATCATAGATAGTAAAAACTGGACCCACAGATGTGTTCGTTAATGCGAGAGAATTGAGACGAGTGAAAATATTTTTAATACGAAGGCTATTTTTTTCAAAATCTGTTAGATTGGCAATGGAAACTCAGTTGGTATTATTAAGTGACGCGTGCGCAGTAAAGTATCTGTCATAACCTCCAAACGAGTTAGACCTTTACATGCCGTAGTTTTGAAGTGAGCGTTGTTTTATTATGGATACTGCAATAATTGAAAATCCCACCGCATGCAAGACTCGCTCAGTAATTCGTTTTCCACAAGCAAAAGGCAATAGCGCGGCAGAAATTCATTGGGACTTGTGGGGAAACGTTGTGAGTCATAGTGCTCTGAGAAATAGTGTAGGTGACTTCGGGAAAGACGAACTGATGTCAATAATGGAGGGGGATAGGGAAGGAAGTATGTAGCAACAAACGACGGTGTCGAAAAAGTAAACAAAGTGATTTTCTTCAAATTTCTCGGCCAGCTCTTTACGATATTGTTACAGTAAAACTCCGCTACCACAAATTTTGTGCATGGTGTTTCTCGAAACATCTTACAGACGTTCACAAACAACAATGGATGAGTTCTGCCCTAACGTTTATTGAATGTTAAAGTGTGGATGGAGAATCTTTTTTGAGTAAAATCGTAACAGGAGATAAAACGTAGGTTAACTTCCTGAACACGTCCAACAAACCTTGCCCAACGGCTTATCGTTACTGTGTTTTGAGGCTGTAAGGAAACTTTGCTGGTGGAGCCCATGAAGCTTGGTACCACAATTTCGGCAACAGCGTACTACAGAGATCAATGCAAAACAAAAGGAGAGGAATGTTGTCATCCGGAATTATCCTACTTCTCAAGAATTTCGATTGGGAGATACTCGGCCATTCCCCATACAGTCCAGATTTGACACCAAGCGATTTCCATTTATTCACTGGATTGAAAGTGTGGTCGGGAAAGAAGCGGTTCAGCACTACCGATGAGTAAGATTGGTTGAAATGCCAAGCGGCAAGGTGGTATAACGATGGTATAGGAAAAATGGTTCTCCGTTACGACAAATGCCTTAACATTAAGGGCAACTACGTTGGGAAATACTTTGATGTATGAGTAACTATTATATACCGGATGTGTTAGATCGCCCGTGCCACCCATTTATTTCGAAAACGAAGGGAGATACGAGGAAATATTTCAGATAAGTAATATGGTGCTAAGGGGACTAACGGATGGTGACCTTCCTTTGACCGTAATGGAAAGATCTGTTTTTAGAGGTCAACTTTAACTTTTTAAATCACAGCACCCAATTTTGATTAATGTATCTTATTATCTGCATCAAAATACACACTTCGTCTTTTGATATTTTTTCATAAAATCCATGGTTTTCGAGATTTCCTATTATGCATTTTTACTTTCAATTTTTCTTATGTCCGTTAAATAGTGGCATTTAACTGTGTAGCAGTTTTGCTACGTGTGTACGAATCTCTGGCATCTATGGCACTGTGTTTTGCCGATTTACCCACGGGGCACTTCTATGCTCACCTCCAGATACAGCACCGTCTTTACTAGGAAAATGTTCTCCCCTTGTTCACATTTTGGAGTTCTGCATAGTTCAACCGTATTGGGATGGCGTTGGGACTCCTCCGCATCCGATCAATGGTTAACGCAGGAACCCCTACTGCTTGACGCCCGCTAGGATCTCCTCGTCGCTGAGTGACTGATAGTCCTTTGATAACGACCCTCAGTGACTTCTCTTAAAGGGAAGTTGAACGTGTAGAATGGTATTTGCTAGGTGGATCTTTATCCCCGAAGCAACATTTCTTGCCCTGAGGACTATCGTGTCTCTGACTTGTGACCACTTCTCGTTAGCCCGGAACTGCGTCTTCGGCTACGGTTGCGTGCCTTACGTTGATGGCACTGATTTTTTCAAGACCTCGAAAGTGTTGTAGATGTTGATTGGTTTTGCAGGACTTTCGATGAACTTCTTCGCCTGCTTCGTCGGTGTCACTTACCCTCTTAGTTTCGTGCACTTCGAGAACAGCGATCGCTGCTTCTTCCTGAGAGGAATTCTCTATCTCCACGATTAGTAGTTTCTTTACAGCAGCTACTGCATCGAAAGTTGGCTTACTTTCCAGAGCCTTTACCATGTTATCCCTATCGTTGACAACTCGACCACGACGTTGATATATGGCGCAAAAGAGTCTTTGGAATTGGTCTCTACTATTTAACTCCTCCAAGCACTGTCTACTATAACCAACCCACCGTAGCAAGAAGAAGGAGCGTAATCTATAGTATATATAAAAACACAAGAGTAGACAATAAACACGACCGCACTGATTGGATGCTCAATGTGAACTGTTTCTTCACATATTTCAGATGTGTACGTTTTTAGCTTTTATTTGAAGTTAGGTTTAAGTATTAAATAATAAAAGATGGTATTTACAAATTAATTATTGTAATAAAATTGAGCAAATCTTCCTATACAGTATTTTTTCTGCCGAATTGCAATTTTTGTTTTCCCCATGTCATTTTACTATATTAGGATTGCAAGAACTGGCAAGTAACATAGATCTGGATCAATCAGATATTGACGATGTTCCTACCGAGACGAACGATGAGGTCGATCTTCGTTTACAATACTGTGCTGAAGATGACGTAGACATTGCAGAGAGCATGAGTGATTTATTCAGACGACCAGATTACCAAAAATCATGGTCACAAACTCGCAAATTTGAACCGTTGCATTCAGCTTTCATAACAAAGATACATGTTATAAATGGCTTAATGGAATTTTCAAACCTTTTAGAATCGTATTTTGCCAGTCTTAATTCACGTGAATTGTGCATACCCGCATTTTACATACATGTAATGAATTAACACTACCCTTTAGCTATTTAAAAAATATATTCCAGTGATTTCTTTGAGGATGTTTCCTGTTTTTACTAACATACGTGGAGTTGCTTCAAATATATTCAAATGAAATGAGGACAGTTTTTGGTGCCTATATGTTGATTGGTATTTATAGTCTACCGAGGATTCGAATGTTTTGGGTTCGAGAGGCCAGAGTATCTATTGTTTCTAATATTTCAAGAAATCCATCCCACCTAAAGCTTTTGAAGATCATAGAGTTTCCAAAGAAGCAAGAAACTTGGATAGATTCCTAAAATTAAGGTCGACATTGGATGCAAAAACGATTCGGTCAAAACCACAAAACTCCCGCTGTCTCATTCGATGCATAAATATTCCACTTTATGGGCAAGTTAAAATGAAAAACATTCTACGTATAAAATTCAATCCTATGGGATTGAAGAATTTTGTCATGGCAAGCCCAAGCGGTATTCTATTAGAACGTTATTACTACAAAGGAAATGAAATTTCAGTTTAGTCTTTTTCTGTGCTTAGCGAGACTTTGCCAATAGGAGTCTCTGTTTACATGGACCATTTCCTTAATTTCCCTTAATTGAGGCAATTTTTTCGAAAGAGATTACTCTGGCTGGTACAATTATGTCAAACAGAATTCCTAAAACTTTCTAAATGGCAATCGGTTAAAGAAATTAGACCGCAGTTCGCATGATTCAGCTTATTAGAGGAGACGGAAAGGTGATTTTGATTAAATGGTTCGATTCAAAATCAACGCATTTTGCTCCTCAGAAGGATGACCAAAAGCTGAAAATAAAACATTAAAATCAAACAGATTTGTGATATAGGATTTTGAAAAAACGTCATGCGCGTTTGAATAAAAAAATGGACAATACGCACGATTTACCATTTTTTCGATTTTTGGCTAAAATATCGCTAGAATGCTACTGCACAAAGTATAAGTAAAAGAAATTCTGGGCTACTTAGGTTTTAAGTTACCTACTACTAAGTCTCTTGAACCGATAAGCCGCAAGAAACTTCTAATTCTGATTTATCGGAAGAGGTAGAAACAGCACCTTTAACCAGAGAAAAATTCAACCTATTACTAACAATAAATTCAGGGTGGAAAGCAGCAGATACCTGCCAATATTTAAGCATTGTGATATTTTGCAACCTCAGTCGACGATGGCAGACTATATTTTGTCAAAAAGCATATGTTCCCTTGGTCTTGGATCTAAGGAGGTTAAAGAGGTAACCGGGATGGGAAAAAGCTGAGTGCCTAAATCTGCTCTACAAATAGCAACAAATGCAGTATCCAGAATCTACAAGTTTGGTTGAATGCTAACCTAAATAGTTTGATGACTGTACAGTCAAGAAGTTGAAGCTTGTGTGTTATACGGTGAATCATTTTAAGCATGTGGACGTGATTTTCTTTGCGAAGATATGGAGTTCCGGGTTTTTATGGGCACTAGAAGCAACAAGGACTGTTGTCACTTCATGAAAGTTTGTACAGTAATCCAGCCCTAAAAACACTGCCTTCTGGATCGTCTTTCTTTAATTTGTTGGTGCATGAGAAAACAAAAGAAGAGGAATTAATTTATCTTTGGCAGCAGTTGTGAATATACAATAGTCTATTACTGACTTGTTTTTACCTTCAGAAGGTCCTCAGTCACGGTCGATACATTTGTCTTATCAAAATTAAAAAGTTTATCTGGTGGAACTGTTATTGAAGTTCTTCCTGGGAACAAACCCTCAACTCAGGATCTGTTGAAACCAATAGTACGCGGATTCTTGTTGATTTCACAGTCCGTTAAGAAAATTCCGGATTCCGTTTTCTAAATTTCCTGTGAAACATATCAGAAACAATCTTTTTATCTGTTAAATGGCAACAGGTTTTAAAATAACCTGTAACAGCATAAACTAACTTTAGAAATTCGTTTCTCATCGGTGGTAAACGTCAAATGTCTAAATTGATTCCTAAATTACAGCACTGAAGGTTCTCTTGAATCTTATATTAGTTCACATGCTATCTATTTGTCCGGCTTTATATCTCTGTTGATATTCTATTGCGTTATTCATATTTTTTGGTTCAAATGCACCCATACTTTTCATTGTTTTAATACTGGCCTTGACCTAAAATTTAACACATGAGGTTCAGATAGTTTAGGCTGATGTGGATCAATCTTGGACTAGTATATTCGGTACTGCATCGCCAGGGGATACATTAAATGTGAAGGTTAGTTGAAAAATTGATACCCAGTTTTTGAGGTCCATGCAATACTTTTCTTACCTGCGATCTGGAAGGAAGGTAAAATTGGAAGTATAACGTTTGCTTTCAAATTGTGTAGTGAACGATCTTTTGTTACATTAATTTTTAATGCATGGGTAAGTATTAGTATCTATTTTAATAATTAAAATTCGTTAATATTAATCGGATAAGTTTCAATTTTGTTATTAAAGTTGTAATTATTTGGTATCTGATTCAGATGTCGAGTGGTTCTGGGTCAACAGAGACATTAGCTCTGACGTAAATGTTGGAGCAATATTTTGACTCATTCCTATCATCAAATCTTCTTCCAAACTCATCATTGCCTTTACTTATACTTACTTCCCATTTTAGCTGGAGCGGGATCTCAGTTACCCCTACAATAGTCCATTGAAATAGAAAGTGTATTCCTTTTTAGACACAATATTTTTCCGCGTATAAAAATAGAATATTACAGAAGTAAAAAAAAAGAAAAATATAAAATTTCAGAAACTTTGAACGATATTAATGGGACTATTGGTAAAAACGTAATATGAAATGTTCTTCTTCATCCATGATAAAATGATGAACTTCTAAAACTGAAAAAATGAACAGAAAACAAACTAGAAGAAATATTTCAGTAAAAGTAAAACTGAACTTACAAAATGACGAAGTAATAACTCAAAAAATGGAATACAGGTATGACGAAGTAATGTACTCCACAAAAATAATAGAGACAAAATTTGGATGACTTAAAATTGAGCAGATAATCTACATACGGATTTATGAGTTAGCGATACGAAAAATGTATGAAGGCTATTATCAATCTCAAAATTTAGAAAAATGTAATGCAACGTAACAGTGACGATATACAAACTAGTCTTATACAGGGTGAGCCATAATGGGTATAACAAACTTCAGTGTTAGATAAGGGAAACGTTTTTGAGTAAAAAACTTCATATTAACCTATGTCCTACATGGTTGTATAATTACAAGCGAAAAAAGGTATTTTAAGGGAGTTCGCCGCAGATTTCCAGATCATCCCATATTTGCAAGAACATTTCAAAGTTTGAAAGACATTCTATTCGGGCAAACAGAAACAATGCCGACAATTACCGTTATTGACGCAGTTTTGGGTAATTCTAGAATTATTACTCGACGAGTTGCAGAAAATTTTATTTCCCGAGTATTACGTAAAGAAGAACTCCAGCCGGGTATAAACACTGGAGTCACGCATAGAATGTTGTTGTTGGCTCTTGCACTGAGATGTTGAAGATCCTAACTTTATTTCGAAGGTTTTGTGGTCTGACGCAACTCATTTCGCTAGAGAGGGAATCAACATAATACATAAGTCATGTTTCGTTTTTCGATAACCCGCACGTTATTATTCAGCCTCGTTTTCAACAGCTGGGCTGGAATTTTACACTTACAATTCTGGATGATTGACTAAACGCTAAACGATATGAAAACTTTTTAAATAATCGTCTCCAAGAAATTCTCGAAGATGTTCCGTTAGGAATTCGTCTATTGTCGTGGTACCAATATTATGGGACACCAGCTCATTACAATAGGCGGGTTACTAGATAGCTAAATAACTACTATCCTGAAGGAAGGATTGGGCCCTGTTACATGACCGTCGATTTAAACTTCTTAGCTTTTTACCTCTGGGAACATATAAAACAATTAGTATACAGTGTTTCAATTGATATGCGCGTATAAATCTTAGAACGAACTGTTAACGCCGTTAATGAAATCCGTAACAAAATCCACATTGGTGTAATGTACGGATCTTTGATTTGCTGCGCTCGCGCTTGCATCGAGGTACATAGAGCACATTTTTAGCAATTCTTATAATTAATTCAATTTTATTTTACAGGTTAATACGATGTGTTTTACGTTACAGTAAATTCTTATTTAAAATACTTTAACATCTTGTAAATACACAACCATGCAGTGTAAGACAGGTTCATATGAACTTTTTTCCCAAAAAGGTTTTCCCTATCTAACTCCGAAGTTTGTTGCGCTTTCTAAAATGTAAAAATGATTTGTAAGGAGTTTCAACAAGAGAACAGTATTTAAAATGACGAGTCAGCCGATTTGATAAGACAAAATTGAAACAATTTTTTACTTATGATTAGGAATTAGTTTTCTTCAATAATTTCCGATGTAAATAAATTAGTAACTTTTCAATTCAATTAGATTTGGAGATTCCTATCGTAAACGATATAGAGTGAACAGTGCGTTAGTTTCGGCGCCCAACGTGGAGCATAGGTGAAATAATAGATTAATTTCGTTTGTATTAAATTATTAAACCGCAGATATAGCCGAAAGCATTTATGGAGTAGTTTAGTTTTATCTTTGGAAATTTCTACTTTAATTGGGCATATTTATTTATAATGACCCATAAACGAAAGCTGTTTTAATGTAACAACTAGTTTCTAATTTATTTACATGTAATGAAGCTTTCGCAAATTACTTGAAACTGTAGGGTATATTGCTTTATATGTATATTAGATGGTATTTTGAATTAAAATAATGCATCAAAATATTTTATCACAGAAAGTTCGGGCGCCTATAGGATTTCAAGGTTAAAAATTTTAATTTGAACATGATATTAAGTAGATAAATAGAAAAATGCCGGCGCTCCATAAATTAAAAATTTTGAAGGTATCAGTTTTAGACGAATCTGCTAATGAAGTACATAAAGTAGTATATTTATTATCTTTGATATCTGATGATCGTTCGTGCTTTAAGAAAGAATCTTAATTTAATTTTTATTTATGTATAATTAACCAGCAAAGATGATACTACTCCTCAATTAGTAAGAATATTACAGAATTAATTTATGTCCAAAAAAATTGATTAACATTTAAAATTAATTTATTATCCGAAATTTGCCGACTTTGGTTGTAACCATAAAATGTTATAACTTTTGGTAGATTATCAATAAGGAAATTAAAAACCGTTCCTTTATAATTATTGCTGTAATAGAAACTTTGAACAGTTTAACGTCTTTGAAGAAAATTTTAAATGTTTGAATTTTACAATTACTTTCACGCTCATGTTTCATTAGTTTAAACAAAAATCGGGCGCATGACTAAATTGAGTTTATGCAACATAAGGAAGTTCCAATGTATTGATGAAATTTTATAATTTTCTTGTATTGTTCTGTACTCGTAAATGAATTACTAATGCTCAGTATCAAAATACCACAGTTAATGCTTTGGTTACTGCTCTATTATGTACAACACTCTCCTTTGTTGGTAATCTCATTTGTAATATAAACGATGTAGTTTGTATGTTAATTCCTTGCTGTTAAAACACCTTACACGATCTTCTTTTAAATTTGCTTACACATAATATTTATTTATAAATTAAATCTTAATTAACATGTTAAATTATGTAAATGTATACTATTAGAGTCTATATTACCTTGCTTCGTTTCATCAAGATGGAAAGAGCCAGGGAACATGATGTAGATATAAAAAGTAGTGATATTCACCCGTTGAAAGGATGCTGTACACGCTTAATAAGAAGAGATGTGGCTATCCTCATTTAAAAAAACTTCTAGTTCGATTCATACATACACAATCAGTCAAAGCTTAGAAGTTTCGTAATGCACATTACTTAACTAGGCTAATAGCAAAGCTACCTAATGTTTTTCCTTGCTCATTATACTGCAAAAAGGGTTGTTACTGTAACAACAGATTTATATTTTAAAGACGAAATTTCTAAATAGAAAATTTTGATGTGGAATGCCTTTATTATGCACCTTATCTAATGAACATCGCAAGATCGTAAAAAATTTAATTTAGAAAGTTACGAAGAAGTATTTTTTGTCATTTATTGCAATTATATTAAATAGACACGATTCAATTTCAATGCAAAATAAAGAGGAATATGTAGAAACAACAGCATAATATAAATATATTAAATATGTCGGAAAGTACTGTCCCTTTTTCACACACGACTTTAAAGAAAATGTTTAGTGACGAGTGGATAATCGTGAGTCGACAATACTTCTTTATCATTGTATGTAAAACTTTAATTTTGCTATGGTACATGTTAAAGTGTGCTTAGTTCTACTCGATAGTAAATCGAGTAGCACTTATACATAGCCTTGCTATTATATAGTTACTTTATTTAACTTTGTAGTTGAAGGATTACTTGACATACAATTTTGAGGTGAACAAAGCACACTTTAACATCTACTCTAGAAAAAAATAAAAAATTATTATAATGCTTATTAATGTTTAATTCACAAAATAATTTATTCTACTGTTTATAACTTTTTTCCATCTTATGGCACCTTTTGGTGAAAGAACTTGTTTTTGGAAGTTAGAAACTTATCCAGTGCTTTTGTGACGTTTTCATTGTCACGAAACATTTGTCGATTTAGAAAACTTGTAGTCAACAATAAATGGTAATTGGAAGACTGTGGGCGGCTTCGAGACCCTGCTATTATAAAGATGTTCATCAAAGAAATATATGAAATGAAGAATGTTGCAAACATCGCAGCTGATGCAGTTTACAAACAATTAGAGTACTAGTCTTAAATTTGAATTTAAAATTATTTCCCATCTGAGTTTATGTTTATTCTTGTATATATCTTTAAATATCTCCTTTCCGAAAACCTTTATTGCATTTAGACTATGCTTAAAATCGTTAAATAATAAACCGAATAATTTCCTCCGTTTAAAAAGAATAAATTTGCCTGAAGTAACATGCATGTGATGTGGGTTAAGCTGAGTTCCGATATAAACGGTCTACAAACCGTTGACTTCTCTGTCTCTGCCTGTATGCCTGAGATAATTATTTCTAGAGACAATATGACAGGAAAAATGTATCCTTAAAAAATTAAAATTTAAAAAATGTATTTCGTTACCGTACTAGCGCCCAGAATAAAAATAATATTTAAAAGAAGGCATTTCGTGACCGTACGACTCTCCACAAATTGACTAACATTTAAAGGAAGATATCTCGTTGCGATTATCCAAAACTAATTGATACTTAAAATTCAATGGCTGCCAGCATTAATCGACGTTATACAACAGTAAGTCAAAATCAGACCAGTTATCACCCGATTTAGTAATAGCGAATTAAGTAAAAGGTGATCTTGTTAATTACTTGTACTCTTATACATATATTCCACTTTAAAACAATGGCAGACATTTTTTAAATGGAATTAGTTCCAATTTTGTTTGAAACCGAAAGCAGGAAACCACTGGTGGTGCTCTAAATTAAACAAAGTTTTCAAGCAAACCTCCCTGTCGTTTGAAATGCCTAACCAGCAGGCATAAACTGTTTGTAAATGAACGTATTTTAAATTGATTCTGTGCTTTATTGCTTATAGCTCTAAATATGGAGTTCAACGCTGTTAAAATAATTAACAGCTAGTAGAAAGAATCTGGTGTGAAACAACACACGACTTTCTCTTAGGCACATAGATATGCCAATAGTGTTCATAAATGATTAGATTATTGCCTACGTTTATTTTGAAAACAATAATTGTAACGGTCACCCATCCAAGTTAGTGGACAGGCGAAATTTTCTATAATAAATTGCTTCAAAGCATTTTTTCAGAAAAACTGTTAAGTTCACGTAAAGGGGCATTGAATACAAAATAACCATAGTGCATTTAAAAATAAAAGTTATAACTGTTTTCGAGAAAATCGCAAAAAAACTTAAAAATTGCAAGAATAAAGTGGCACTTCCGGTCATTAGATTTTACCTAAATTATTGACTTCTCATGTGAAAACGATAATAAACTCAAATATACAATTTCATTGATATACCATATTTAGTTTTTGAGATATGTTGTTCGCAAGAAATACAATAAGTACTTCCGGTTACTCAACTTTCGAAAATTTATTAGAGATACAGCGTGATTCATGTAAAACGGAATGAAGTAACCACGAAATTTACTAAGTTTTAAAAAAATCGTTAGAGTCGATTGCAAGAAAATCACGAAAAACAAAAATTCGGAAAATATCTAAAAATAACAGAAATAAAGTTATACTTCCGATTATTTGATTATAACAAAATTCTTTATTTAGCATACAAAGGTAGCTAGGATCTCATATACAAATTTTCATTTATTTAGGAGTATCAGTTTCATATTTATTTTAGTCATAGTTAACGGTAAGACTACTTCCGGTTACTCGTTTTACGGGCATTTTTTTGGGAAATTGTTTAAATTATATAAAAGGGCATTAAATAACTAAGAAATACAATAAATTTTAAAAAAAATCGTTAAAGCCGATTTCAAGAATATCGCGAAAATCCAAAAAATGACAAGAGTAAAGTGTCACTTCCGGTTATTGGATTTTAGTGAAATTATGGCAGTCGCGTGCGAGGATGGAAACAAACTTAAATATAAAAACACACACACGCTCACGCACACGCACACGTACACGAAAACGCACACGAACACGCACACGCACACGCACACGTACACACGCACACACGCACACACGCGCACACGGGCACGCTCGCACGCATGCACGCACGCACGCACGCACTCACGCACACACTCACACACACACACACACACTCACAGACAGACCAATTTTTAAAAACATGTTTTTCGGACTCAAAACGTGTATTTCCACTAAATTTTCGACATCGAAAATTTTGGACGAAAACAATACTTTATACTATATTTCATATAGGTAAGAGAAAGTAAAAAACATTTGCTGTAAACCAAACATCTAAAACTCCAACAGTTTTAAATTAGTTCAATATTTAATAACGCAACGTTTCGAAAAAAATGCTGTACGTTAAGCACAATAAAAGCAGTTAAATCAATTTAGTTCGCAATAAAACAAAAACATCAAACAGGTCAAGCCATGAATAGTATTTAAAAAAGAAACCTTAAATCAATCGAATTCTTCGAAATAATTTGGCTTAAATATTTAATTTAAAGCCATTGAAAATGGTTTATATTTTTAATTTTTTGCAGAGATTTTTCTCTACTAACTAACTCCATATTTAGTAAGTACGAGTATTAATTTAATATTTTCTGAACTGATTATAGATGTGTAATTATTGAAATTATAAACTCGTTTAATATGCAATTAAAACTGTAAATCAATTGAATTGTGCGGTAGTTCAATTTATACTAAATCATATACAGTAGAGATAGACATTGACCTTTATTTAAGTTAAATATACAGTAGGGAACTAAATTTAATACTTCCCAAAGTAAAGGATGAGCACTGAATACTTACTTTTAGATTATTGCACTATCATCCGACTTGAATTATCAGAAGCAAAATTTAGGCATGCTTAAATCTTAACTGAATTAATTATAAATAATTAATAAATTTTCAGCAATTAAGGGATAGTGCAATTTAGATAAACAAAGGGCTGAGATTATTAATCCCCCAATTATTGAAAATATCCTATAAATTAATTATTTCTCTTAGTTTATGTAGATCACAATATATTGGTCCTCTTAGATCCCACCAGGTAACATGACAAATTCGCTTTAGATGCTGATGGAGAAGGTTGTCCAGGTTTGCAGTACGTTCTCTTCCAAAATTGATAACTTTAATTAAGTGTTAGTACGAGGGTATATCACGAGGTTCCTAGACTGAGACCGTAAAAAAGTTGTACTAACCTATATCAGATTCGACTATGATCCCCTTCGAAGTAGTTCGCTAGCATAGCTATGAAATGTTCTCAGTGCTTTTGACATTTTTACAAGTAATTTTCTTTAACGTTGTTCAGCATACCTGAAGATTCCTGTTAGATGCCTTGCATGCGATTTTTGAGTTCGTCGTCGTTGTTGTTGTTAGATCTATTGTATCAATAGCCTGTCGAATTATCCTTGAAGTCCTAAGATTTTCAAGAACCTCAATAGCTTAGGTGAGGACCGTTTAAAATTTAGTTGGGTTCAGGGAATTAAGACACAAAGATATTGTATCGGACATTGTCCAGTGCCCGGCAATCATATAAGAGATGAAAGGACGTTTCATCGTCCCAGCCACATTTCCTATAAAGAGGATCCTGGTGGATTCCAATTGTAGTTAAGCTTTTGTTGAAGCTATGGCCCATGAGGAGGCCAAAGCAGGCTCGGATTTCTTTCCTGCTTAATGAAAATAGGAATTGGATTAGTTTATAAGCTGGACCTAAAATTAGATCCCTAGCTTATCTACAGGTTTGTTTATCCTACCATTCTTTGAACCTGCCTCCATGGTGAATTTTTTTAGGGAATCAGATAAGCCAATGTTGGGGGCAGCTGTTTGCATAGCAGGACCCGCCCTGGCCATGCATATCCCTGATGAGCAGGGATCCAACAAATAATCATTTTATTGTTCTTAGACGCTAGAGCTTGTAAGTTCTGTCAGCATTTCCACACCTATCTGGATGATATGTTAGCGTTCGATAGGGCTTTAATGGTTGTCAGTGAAAATAGTGAGCTGCCAGTTATGATAGTCCCTAATGATGCATTCTTCTGCGAAAGACAAAATTGCATACATTTCGTCTTGAAATAAAGATGCACTAATGAAATGGTTAGTTCTATGCCTGTTGCAGCAGTGCTGGTAGATTTCGCCCATTTGTAAACGGGTCAGATCATGGCGAACAAGCAGCTGCTGTGGAAAAGCCCAACATCCCAACATATGCTCGGTATGCTATTGGTGATTGAAATATACCTATAGCCATGGCCCTTAGCACGCAATCGTTTGAATTGAAGTTGTCTGGATGCAGCTTTCATAGGCACCGTTCGTATGTGAAGACACAAAGGAGGTTATTTGTCTGGTCACGATACCTTTATGAAGTAACGTGGTTTTACAGTAAGGTGCTGATTATAATATAATAGCCAGATCTTTAAAAAGTTTACGTGCACTGTAAATAAAGTGCTAGACGGTATTTATTTACACTCTTAAAAATTGACATACTGTTGACAAACCCCTAATAATTTTTACAATGTACTCTAAAAGTCCAATGTTATTTAAAGTAATTCGTGTAACTTACTTTATTTTTGATGGAGATTTAATCTTTTAGATGAATACCTGTATTTCGCGTAGGTTTACAAGCATTCACAATAAATATTTTATAGTTCACACAAAATGAATTTTATTATCAATAGAAAAACATTTTTGCAACTTATCAATCAACATATCAATTTAGAACTAAAATTTATATCCTAAGCCTTAAGAGATAATTAAATAATTATGTTTATTACAAGATATATAAATATAATAGTTTTAAAGAAAACCGCACCTCAAATAGATGAACGTTAGTCTAATTTATGGCAGGTCTTATTCCAAAAATTAATAAAAGATTATTTAGTCCAAGTGGGATAACCTTCATATATTTTTTTAAATAAACTTCTTGTTTACAAATACGTTAGATAACCCAATGAACGCTTTTATTTAAATTGCTTATAGATTTTAATAAAGCTTAATTTAGTTCACTGTATTAATCTATTTTTAGAACATTAAACAAGGGCTAACCTGGTTTAAATAATCTTCTGTTTTGATACTAATGCAAGGAAATAACATTGAAACCTTGATTTTGAAGTCGGTTCCTTCGTACACCATTTGATGTTTGAATTGTATCTAAACTAGTTACAATTCAAATGCAGGCTCGAATTTTAATTAGATCGTCGGTGGACTGGCCATATGGGAAGGGATTATAATATTTCGTCCTTAGGCGGTTTTTGCTTCATTTGGAACTGGTCATTTGATAAACAGTGAATGTATCTTAACATACACTGGCTTAAAGGTACGCAGCGCATGCACTCACGTGATTCCTGGCACAAGACACCAAAAATTGCTCTATGACGGACTTATATCGACGTTGACGTTTCCCGGCATTTTCTTGCTTGCCAATAGTCCTTAAGCATTTTTTAAATGTGAACTAATCGGATTTTTCCTATGCCCGTTTAGTTAACTTTCACATAGCGGGAATATTTGACCCTTTCCTTGCGATTAATTGCAGTTTTTAAATGGTTATGGCTCCTGTTTAATGTGTTTATGGCTGTATGAGTGACTATACTCGGATTTACAAGAGGTTTACCCTTGAATTACAAGCGGACTGTTTATAGCAGTTTGGAAAGGTTCCTATAATAAATTTGTATAGTATGTGAACCCTTCGGTATATCTAAAATTATTTATTTAAATTTAAATTATAATTTTGAAACTATTTAATTATTTGGAAAGGTTTCTGTAATTGTTTTAAATTATATAAGCCTTTCCATGTTCATAAAATTAATTGCTTATAATTAGAGTATGATTTAGTTAACAAGGCAAATCAAGAGGCACCTCCAGAACTGCATCTAGTGAGGTTCTTAGGGTGTTTATGATCCCTAGTCATACAATACGTTGTACTTTGTTAATTTGTGTATAGTTGCTATACACGGTCACCAGACTAGCGATGCATACGTCAAGGCTGGTTTGACTACCGCCGTGTATAGTTTATGTACGACTTTGCGAGTCAAATCCCGTATGGTTCCATAGTGCCGCGGTACATCCATAAGATGGTTGTCGCTTTCTTTGCTCGTTCAGGTGTGTGGGGTTTCTACGTTAATCTTTGGTCTAGAGTTACGTCCAAATATTTAACATTGTAATTCCAACATACAGAGTTTTGTTTAATGAAGAGAGGTCCTTGAATAGGAGTCCACCTTCATTTTGTTGGGATTAATCATCAACTGCTGAAGGTTGGGCCAGTTAATTACTGTGTTCAAGGCATTTTGGGTAACGTCTCTAACGGTGGATTCGAAGTTCCCAGTGATGTGCAGAGCAATGTCATCTGCATTTTAAGTACTAAGTTTAGTAAAAGTAGTGATCTATTGCTACCTTGAGGGCAGCCTTTTGTGGCTGAAGCTGTTATTTTACAGCGATTTAGAGTCACCGTAAAGGTCTTACCTTAATGTTGAGATGTACATCATGATATGAGGCAGCTAAGTATATAGAGTCGAAGATAACATTATCAAAAGATCTTATGATGTATAGGAAAACTACCAGGCTTGTCTGTTTGTGAGTTGACACCTTTCCGATCTTCTAAACAAGCTCGTGCAGAGCTGTCTCTACAGACTTGCCTGATGGGTAGGCATGCTGGTAGTGGTTCAATCATCTTTTCCATTCTTTTTAATAGGAAGGATGTCAGGCTGATGGCCCGAAATGTTTTGGCTTCTTCATAAGATTGCCTAGCGGTTTTGGGTAGGAAGATCACTCTGAATTGTCGCCAGGCTTGTGGAATATAACCTCTGGCTCTGTAGAGTTTTAAGAGGAAACAGTCGAGGCTTTAGATCCCCTTTCCAAGTAGAGCAGGATAGACACCATTACTTCCTGGTGATTTAAAAGGTTTGAAGAAATTTATAGCACGCCTTGTTTTAAGTAAGGTTAACATCGTGGTGGGGAACCGTCACCTAAAGCTATGAGGTCTGTGAACGTTGACATCACCAACTGATTTGGGTCTTGGGAAGTGAATGTCAATCAGTAATTGGGCCATTTAAACCCCCTTCGGATAACTACACTGCCTCAGCTAAGGAAACACTAAAATTACTGGTCTTTGAACTTAAATTTTGTCTTGAAAGAGAGGAATAAGTCAGAGACAGTCACATCCGACGAATACGCTGACTGTAGAACGATGATCGTCTTGTTCTTGGCGTATGCCTAAAATCTTCAGCTGAGATTGCGTAGAGTGGGTCATAGGGCATGTTGATCTCAGCAAGTTTACTTGAAATGTTATACAACGATCTTAATCACAAGTCGTGAAACTCTCAGACTTCACTTGCCGAGGTTCTGGACGTGCAGGGTTTACTGCTTTTGAAACTTACGCTGTTCGATTCTATGCTTTGGAATCATTGCAAAGATTTCCCATGTGAATTTCGGTAGCTTGACATAGAACTAGATATTTTTTTGTAATTCGATTTTTGAATCCTTTGTGAAATCGTTTAAAACTTCTCTCAAGGCAGCTAGCATAATTATGGTTAAAACTTCCTCCCAATCCACCCTTACTATCCACTCTCGCCTCTTCATCAGCTGGAATTTTTTAATACTACTTCGTAGTGAAGATCCAATGGTTACTCGATCTAATAATTCTTATGTGGCATGCATCTTGTATACTTATATAGGGCATCCCACGACGAGATTTCGTTAAAATGATATGGACAATTAATAGGAGTTGAAATTTAAGACTTTTCACATAGGGGTTCTAGGTCAGGCAGAATCGATATAAAGTATTTTCAGATTTCAGCTACTTCTGGTTATACCGGAAATGGACATGAACTTCCTTATTTCAAATGGAATATAGTAATTTTTATTATTGATGTGTATTCCTGAGCTAATTGTAAGGGACTTTGTTTAAAAAAATTTTCTCTATCATTATCCGTTTTTGAAATATCTCAATTTATTTATAAAAATAAGCTTGTGCAGTGTTCCACAAGAAGCCAAATTGCTAATAAGTGCAATAACTTAAGCAAACAAAATTTTATGTACTTATTTGTAGAACTATGATACATCAAATACCTTAATTGAAATTTTACAAATTTATACAGAGTGTACGAAAAAAAATGCCAAATTTTATTTTCAAAAAATTGCAAAATCTCATTATTTTCAAATAGCAACCTATATTTTTTTAAATTTTATTACATTCTACACTTAAAATTAGGGGTAGTTTGTGCTATATTTATTATACAATACAAAAATGGCTTTTCTTTTAATAAATTCCTTCAAAAAGTTAAATTTGGTATTAACCGAATATTAAAGTTACTCACT